>VMBQ01002389.1:76952-90178 GCA_007657795.1 Dreissena rostriformis
CCTATTTCCAGTCAACCATTTTATTGCTTCAGGTCACTGTGACCTTGACCTTTGACCTAGTGACCTGAAAATCAATAGGGGTCATCTGCCGGTCATGACCAATGTCCCTATGAAATTTCATGATCCCAGGCGTTAGCGTTCTTGAGTTATCATCCGGAAACCATTTTCCTATTTCCAGTAACTGTGACCTTGACCTGTGACCTAGTGACCTGAAAATAAATAGGGGTCATCTGCGAGTCATGAACAATGTTCTTATGAAGTTTCATGATCCTAGTCCTAAGCATTCTTGAGTTATCATCCGGAAACCATCTGGTGGACTGACCGACAGACAGACAGACTGACATGTGCAAAGCAATATACCCCCTCTTCTTCGAAGGGGGGCATAATGAGTGAGAACTTACCGGAAGTTTTAATCTTGTAAGAGCTTTTCTATGGCAATCATTATCAACACATTAAATGTAATTTGCACATGCATAAATTAATCCTTTTTAAACTTAACACACTAATCTTGTTTATTTTTGCAATTGTATTAAATCAAACCATGACTGGACATATTGATTGCAAAGTCTATGTTTGAGTTTTTAATACTGGTATATGTATGTAAAGTAAGCTTTATCATGCAATAAATAGCTAAAGCCTAAATTAGCAATAAGGTTTTTAATAGCTTTTGTCCAGCATAGTTTTAAATTAGTGTTATCAAACGTACTATCTGTGATATTCTTATCATACATAGATGTTATAAGTGAGTTTGGCGAATTAATAATTTTACACCAGAATTTAAGCGACCTCTCTTTCTACTGTCTCCTGCTTTCGTGAATAGGAACGTTAGTTGTGTCCGTTCCCAACATAAAAGTGCAGTCCGCCTTGTGCATGAAGTGTCCGGTCCGGAACAGGGTGTCGTCTGTTCGCCAGTCAGAGTGGTTTCTATGACAACCAAAGCACCTTACCGTAACTCCTAATCCTGTGTAAAAGAATCCCGCTTGGGCCAGTCTTAATCCACTGACATTCACGCACTGGGGAAATTCTGAAAATGACATAAATCTCTTGAGTTCAAAGCGCATATCACGCGCACACTGATCTTGTGGTGCAAGAGGAAACACCATTGTAAAATAGAATGGCAGGAATTGTTCCATTTTCTTCATTCATTTGCAAATTTTCTTTTCATAGTATTTCCTTTATTAATTTTTAATACTTGGAGATTTTTCTAATACAACACTTTTCAAACTTGAATATCTCAGTTATGAGTAAAGATATTGATTTTATCCAAGAGGCATTACTGTGTTACATGTATATTGAATACTAGATCCCGTAAGAGTTGTCTCTACTGTTAATCTTGCATTCATATGATTATGCTTCATAGTTTGTTATACACTTATACACTTATAGCTTGGGTGTGAATGAATACACATGAAGCCACATATGCCTTACTTTATATTAATCACACCGGCTAGCCTACAGTATCCATCATAGTTAATAACTGTTAAGCGTATGTACCGGTATGTACATGTAGTTGAAATAAACTTCTGAGACGATTCTAGGTATTATTTTTGTGATATAAAAAAACTGACGTCATTAAATTGACACAGACGGGCGAAATGACAATTTTCCAACTTTTATGCACAGATTAAGAAAGTTTAAGAACATTATAAATCAGGGAGGGAATACCAGTCCACTAATTATGTAGACTTGTATTGAAAATACAGCTTCCTTAATGAACTATCATCATTTCAAATTGATAACATTATAAAGCGTTACAGACGCAACACAAGTGCATAATATGAAATGATTCTGATGTTATCGTTAAAATTTATTATCACTCGTAGAACATAACATAGTGTAAACATAACACAGAGCGGATGATCGAGTGGTTTAGGCTTAATCAAAAGGACTCTTGTTCTAGCTCCGGCTGAGAACAAACTTTTTTCTGTTTACTTCTTACTTAAATCATCATCTTGTTATTATAATGGAGCTCTACATGCCTGTGGTTAAAATTTTAATCCACTATGTTTACCTTTTAGCGGGGATTAAGCGTGGGCTGACAAATGTTAGTTTCAATTTTCAATCAGCTGTTCGATCAAGCTTGATACATCGACTATCTAATTTATCTTCGATCATTATTGCAATAATAATAAATTGAGATGTGAATAATAATGAGCAACATATGCACCTTTGTGTAACAAGTCTATTCATGAGGATATCCAATATTGTTGTACATGTATAATTATTTGAAAAGTGTTTCTTTATAATAAGTGTTAATTTCACTGGCCTTTTACCACATAGTGAAACAGATATTACCGGTATATGTTAAAAATATAAATATATTTATTAAAGCACATTTTAGTTAAATTTAGGAAATATACATAAATAACACACTTGAAATAGGGAAAAAACATCGGTGTAAATGAAGTGGAATTATATTTATACAGTTGTATGTACAACAAGAGTGCCAAATTGTCACAAGATACGCCCGTTCTACTAAGTGACACCGTGACCTAGTTTTTGACCCAACATGACCCATATTCGAACTTGACCTAGATATTGTCTAGATCCTACTTCTGACAAAGTTTAGTGAAGATCGGATGAAAACTATTTGAATTAGAGAGCGGACACTGCTGTGGACACCGCCTCCGCCCGCCCGCCGCCCGCCCGCCCGCCAAGGGTGAAACTATTATACGTCCCGTTTTNCTGGGTTGGATGGTTGGACGGTCTTTCAAAAATAAAATAATAAAAATAAATATTTGTGTTTTTTATGCCCCCAGATCGAATGATCAGTGGGAATATTGTTTTTGGCCTGTCTGTCTGTCTGTCATTGAAGTTGTGTGTCTGTTCCAAAACTTAAACCTTGCTCATCAGACCTCCAGATAAGGATTTAGTCTAAAGGGTATTTTACCCCCTGATATTATTGTTAAAGCATATTTAACACCTTTGTGTCAGCCATAAAGGGAATTTAGCAATATTGAGGGTTATTTCCCATTTCCATAGAAAACTGACATAGTACATGGCGTGTTTAATCTAGAAATATAATTGTTAGTTATTAATAAATGCAAACAGAATAAATTTTAAATGACGATATGAACAGACTTATTTTGATTAACTTACTTTTGATTCAATAGTAAACTTACACTAAAAACTCAACTGGATTATTGGTTAAACTGGTTAATGTTATGCACTTTAAATAATTTAAAATACGTTTGTATTGCGTAATGTTACATACTGGGCCGATTTTTAATGCGTTTTTTTATTTTTTCAATGCGTAAATACGCAGATACGCATCTTATCTGGAGCTCTGTTGCTCAAAATGAAAACTCTTAGGTCTATGTTCTTTAAACTGTTGTTGATTGGTTTATTTACCCTCAGACTTCGGTTAAAAAACCATTCTCCGAGCACTCTGCTTAACATAAAACTTTGCGGTAAAAAGGCAGTGGTCAGACCGATTGTACTGGGCTGAGCCATATAAATATAGGGACTTTGCAGAGTGGGTGCGGTGCTTAAATAAAAATCTAANGTAGTCTAGGAGAAGAAGATGTTTGAAGAAAAAGTTAACGCACGCTCGCACGCACGGACGCACACACGACGGACACAGGACCATGACATAAGCCCCGCTGGCCTCTGTCTAGTGGAGCTAAAAAAATCATATTTATAGGGTAGATTAGATTTTTTATGGCAAGCGAAATGCACATTAAGTCTTAAACCACGGTATAACAGTTAACTATATAGTTAAGAGACTATTTTTTTTTTTATTTTTTTTACATATTATGATGATTAATAAATCTCTTATTAAAATACATTGTAATTAATGTATTCCTCATTATAGTCATTAAATTTGAATTGTTTAATGATGATGGGAATAATTTATTCTAACAATTATTTATAACATATAAATTAACATGCATGAGGAAGCATTCCAGAAACGCCCGCGCGCTCGAAAGTGCCCTTTTGACAAAATACTGCGCGTCCAAAGTGCCCTTTTGACAAAAAATCCCCCCCCCCCTCCCTTTTCAAATCCTAGCTGGAGCACTGAATGCGTATATGACTCATATTCGCGAATAAGAGTCATATACGCACTTTAGTCGTACCGGTAACCGCAGCTTGTCAGTTTCATTCACCAGCTGTACGACCGACATAAGTTCACAACATGCATGTGCGTGTAACATTCATCAATAATCGTGTCTAAAATATCCGGAATCTAGATCGACGGCAGGATCTTTTTCAAGTTTGTAGTATGTATGTTGACTGAACTAACGATTCCCACATAGTTGGCGGATACAAATTGATGCCAAAAAATAGTAGGTTAGTAGGTTTCTAGTAACGTACATGTACGATATGTACATGAAGTTAGTCTTAACCTTTTTCTACTATAGGCACAATTTATTTTCAACATTAATAAGAATGTTCAATAACATAAATCTTCCAAATCTGTATGCAACATGTTTATATGTTAAAGGGACTATAAATATCATTAAATACCATTTTGGAATATGACCTTTATATATAGGTGTTGTTGATATAAGACACATTGCTGTAAAACCACAGATTGTCAAATGCTAAAAAAACAGCGTGTCATTGTGTTTAAATGCTAATTTTAAAGTGTATTGAACTGGATGTGATCAAGACCTGGTTTTTTTTTAAATATTGCCTTTCAAAATCAGGTTAACTTTATGTTTAGCGTTTAGTTTTGCCTCTACCTTTGACAATGTGAATATATCAACCGATTTCTGTCATATTCGTGCGTTTGACATGCCCCCTGCATTCCGATGTCATGTGATTCTATACTGGAGAAAATGATCCACTGATAGTGAAATCCTCGCCTATGTACAACATGTGAAAACTTTCTTTTGCCGACAGGTTTTGTGATTCATATTTTGAATATTCTTTGTATGTGAAATAGCATTCTTTTGCGAATAAAATTTGTTAATATTTTGAGACAATGTACATTGTTTTCGTTTGTTTATTGAATCTGCAAAAAAAAGTTGGAAAAATTTCTTTTTTTACAATCTGTGAACAAGTCCCTTTTAAATTATGTTATTATGTATCGGATGTATACTTATTGGTATGATAAAAATACCGAGTGAATATATAATTACATTTAAAAATGCAAACCGCTGTGTATTTTGTTACACTTACCGTTTCTCTTGTCTGTTAACCAAATGACAAGACAGAAGTTTATACCAGTAAACATCCAGGGATGTTATCATTAATACATTGGTAGATAGTACTTTCATGACAAATAAAATCATCAATCAATTGCACAAATTGAGCATCGATAAGAATATATGCTTGCTAAAAAGATAAAATGAATTTGTATAAGAAAGATATGCTTTAAGTTAACAAGTGTAACACAAAATAACATAAAAATCAACGTTAAACAGACATTCAGCATAATAATCCATCCTGTCCATGGCAAGCATCCGATATATGCGCAAAAAAAAATCACAAACGAATCTAATTGAACTTGTATTTCTGAATAAAATTAAAAATGGTATGTACTGAGATATATTGATATATGTTTACATTTAAACATATGTATCCTCAGGGATGTATACATCCCTGGTATCCTTAACATATTTTTTAAATAATAATTAAAAGCTATCAATAAAACAGCTTAAAGACTCACGTGCAGTTGGTTAACCTTTGAACTCTCATCCAATTGACTTATTACGGCGGACAAAAAAATATTATATATAAGACGCAGGAGTTATAAATTGATTTGTATTTTAAGCGTACTCCCTCGCTGTTTACACCGTGGCTGGTGTGCAACATTTGATTTATACAGATTTATTTACTGCTTTGCAACCTACTTATTTATAACGGAAGTTGCAACATTCAATATTGTTGTTCGTCCAAGTTTATGGGACAAGTTTGCCCATTGTTTATGGTTTAATTAGCTCGGCTGTTTTCGAAGAAAACCCGAGGTATTGTCATANATTTTAATCAATATAAACTAATAATTGTAAAAAAAAATGCGGTATTTTAGAACTTTTCTTTTTTTGTCATTCGTGGTTTACAGTCCCTTTAAAATTAACGAGTAGCCTCTGGAATCAAATACACCGATGGCTAACTAACCGAACAAAACAAAAACAAGGACAGACACAAGTAGTTATATAACCTGAATTTTATATTTCAATGTTATTTTTTACATTTGCAGAGGGGGTAAGTACGTGACGATCAAAATGGCAAAGTTCGTGTCGAAATAGGTATTTTTCGCCGTGTTATACCATTTATTACATTTGTTTTATTTGTAAATGCCGCTAACGTTCCAGCGATATCAGTAAAACAAGTGATTAGCGTTTACCTTAACCGGTATTTCGTATTTATAGTCGATTGTTATCTCGACTTTACTCGCTAAGAATGTTCTTAGCGTTAGCTGAACTTTTGTGATTCCGCTAAGAGATTTCGTAGCGAGAAAAGTCGAGATGTATAGCGAATATTAATACGAAATAAACGCTAATCACTTTCTTGCTGATATTGCTGGAAAGTGAGCGGCATTTAAAAAAGTAATACAATCAAGAAAGGGTGTTACATTTTGTCAAGAATAGTTAAAGGGACATAAGATTCGGTTATATGATCACCATTGAGATACAGATTAAATATTTTCCCATGAAAACATATATTTGCTAAGAAGTGAGTTGTGACATACTGCCAAGAAATAGTTAAAGTGACATTCATTTGTTATACTAAATACTAGATCCCAACCTCCGCGCAGAGATTTGACTGGAACCAGCATAGCTGGATCAAATCCCTGCCGTTATAACCAGAAACGTGATGATAGCCGAGCCACGTGGTACAATAATTTTCTCGTAGTTATTTTTCCTTTTTTTAATTTAGGTGATTTATTTTTTTATCATTAACGTAAACTTATACACTATTTTTAACAAGGGCTGTTTGTAAAAAATGCATGACCCCATATGGGCTGTCAGTTGTAGTGGCAGCCATTGTGTNATGTATGAATTGAAAAACTCATTGTTTCATAATTAAGATAGGGTTTAATCCGTTTTAATAAGGCTAGCTTTGAGTTGAGCTTTCGACACACTTTATTTATATGCAGTTGCCAAGTGAGATGTTTCAAACATTGTTTGTCAACAGTTACTCCAAGTAAATTATAATGTTCAACTTGTTCAATAACGAATAATAAAGAATTAAATGTATATTGTCGACCTACCTTATTTAATGTTTATGTTTAATCACAATCAATAGCAAATTTGGCGGAAACCATGTGGCTAATGGAACCATGCCGATTTGAAATTGCCGGTAAACGGGTTCACCTAGGTTCACCCACTCTCTTACACTGCGGTTCATTGCGACATCTCTGCTAGGAGAATGTGGTTTACCCCGTTACCGGAACGACTAAAGTGCGTATATGACTCATACTCGCAAATATGACTGAAAGGGGCGAATATGAAAAGATATCGGATGTTTTAAAATGTGTTTCTTTCATTCTTTTATATGTGGCGTGTTCTGAAAAAAACGGGGCAAAATGCTTGTGCGTTAAGTGTCATCCTAGATTAGCCTGTGCAGTCCGAACAGGCTAATCCGGGACGACACTTTCCGCCTTAACTGGATTTTTGCTAAAAAGAGACATCATTTAAACGAAAAATTCCATAAAAGCGAAAATTGTCGTCCCTGATTAGCCTGTGCGAACTGCACATGCTAATCTGGGATGACAATTTACGCACAAGCAATTTAACCAGTTTTCTCAGAACACGACACATATGGAAATCGTTCTATGAATACAAATCTCCCTTTTATATTAACACTGTTAAGATCGAGTGAACATTTAAGTGTTTTTCCTGACATTTTTATTGTGGAGTCGTCGTGGTTATATTGTTGGTGGTGTGTAGACCAAAAACAATGTTTATATTCGCGAACATGACTTTAGAGTTGGAAAGATGCTCTTTTTATGTTAACAGGTTTAACACATATTGTATATTTTTCAGTTTACAGTTATTTGTTGATAAAAAAACATTGCAGAAAAAGCATCAAAATTGCCAATATTCGTTCATATTCGCTCGTTTTGTTCATATTCGCGAATATGAGTCATATACGCATTTTAGTCGAACCCTACCGTAACCACGCCGCCTATAGTCTGGTAAACAAATATAATACAAATGGGAAGGTAATCCAGACTAAGCCGCCTACTACATTGCGCTTCATTCATCGTGTCCACCGCATTGTGTACACACCTGCAAGGTGCCTATACCACGTGACTTTTTAAGATCTGTGTTGGGAGAATAACGCGCGACCCAGATAACATTTTTAAGGATGTCTTTTTAAATATTTCACCATTTTTAATGGGATAAAGTGAGATGAATGCAATCGCGCATTTGTTATATGAAGTCCCAAACTGATCCGACATTTGTCTAGCCGTTCAAACGCGCGATTGCACTTTACTGAACAAATACTTATTTGTTTAAAAAAATCATGATAACTTAAAGAAAACTCTCACGAATGAGCGGGCTCTCCACTTTATTTCATTAAAAATGGTGAAATATTTAACAAGACAGCCTTAAGAATGTTAACTGGGTCGCGCTTTATTCTCCCAACACAGATCTTAAAAAGTCACGTGGTATAGTCACCGTGCTAANCAAATTTGTAAAATTTGAGCTTCACCTTTTTCCGACGTTAAAAAGACGTTTATTTAGATGCTAAACCACACAAAATAAACGTGTTGTTACCGTCAAAAACATGCAAAGTTCAAATTTTACAAATTTGCAATTTTCAAATTACGATGCTAAAATAGCAAAGTATCGAGCATTTCGAACTGTTCTTACGTTCTACTCATCGCTTCACACAAAATAACGTGTTCTTACCCACCCAGACGTGCAAATAAAATAAAGTTTAAAAATACAAATTTGTAAAATTTGAACTTCGCCTTTTTTCGACGTTAATAACACGTTTTTTTAGTTGCGAAACCACACAAAATAAACGTGTTTTTTACGGTCAAAAACATGCAGTTCAAATTAGGATGCTAAAATAGCAAAGTATTGAGCTTTTCGAACTGTTCTTACGTTCTACTCATCGCTTCACACAAAATAAACGCGTTCTTACCCGCCCTGACATGCAAATAAAATAAAGTTCACAAATTACAAATTTGTAAAATTTGAACTTTGCCTTTTTTCGACGTAAAAAACACGTTTATTCAGATGCGAAACAACACAAAATAAACGTGTTTTTACCGTCAAAAACATGCAAAGTTCACATTTTACAAATTTGCAATTTTCAAATTACGATGCTAAAATAGCAAAATATCGAGATTTTGAACTATTCTTACGTTGTACTCATCGCTTCACACAAAATAAACGTGTTCTTACCCACCCAGACATGCAAATAAAATAAAGTTTTCACCGATAATTATACAGGGTGAGTAGGTTTTATATGTTTTTTCAACATATTTCGCATTATTTAAAAAATTCTGGCAATGTAGTGCGATTCATCGTAGATTTATTCATCCACAAATGTACAGAAACATACAATCACAACCCATTTGGAAACGTGAGGACCTTAATAAGTTGTGGCATGGCGGAGTTTTTGAAAGAAAATCGATGTATTTTGCCTGTGTGACGAGCAAATTTTCACCCGATGAAATCGCTAACGACATCACACCATTGCTTTGAACATGTACAAGTTGTTGCATGCACGAAAACATTGGCTTCTTGTCGATCTCATTCTTCCAAAAGAGATGGAGCCAATGCCAAGGAGCTGGCGCTAATGACAGGAGGTCAATGCACATTTTCAGCTATTTAAATTTTCGTTACCGACCATACACTTTTTGTGTGGTATTCCAGGTTGAGTGTTCGAAAAAAAATCTTGATTCGATCATAATTAAATATATTCGGAAAAAAGTAGTCTACATAATTATGAAGAAACATGTGTTGCAAAGAGGTTTTGAAGATTTCTGTCATTGCATATACTATACAACTGGAAAGTTACTTGAGTATAATAATAACAAGGGTGACGAATAAAGACCGAGCTATCCTATTTTTTGGAGATGTTAGTGGGAACAAAGGACATATTTAGCCTTAATAAGATTCGTTGACCTTTGCCTTTTCGCGAACTAAGCATTCGGATTAGGGGACAAAACCAATCGTTTCAAGCAGAAGTAACAATTTTGTTAAATATTTTTATATCTCTTACTGTATAAACACATTTAAGAAATATTTTGAGAATGTTGAGAATTTCGTAATTGGATGTATTGAGTATTACATATTTTGGGTTTATATCGTACAATATGTTTTCTTCAGGTCGCTGACTTCTTAATTGAGTTGCTTACTTATATATTTACAGATTTACATCTTGTGTGTGTTTTTTTAGAATGTGTATATGTTCTGTATAGATTTGGGTTTACGTATTTACGTTGAAAAATAAAAATAAATATGGTAAAAGAACATTATCAAATGTAAGTCGTGTGATCATTCATGTATCGTGCATTGGCTCCACCTCCTGTCATTAGCGCCACCTCCTTTGCATTGGCTCCATCTCGTTTGGAAAAATACAAAATTATCTATTAGATCTGCATGAAGCCAATTTGTTTGTGAATGCAGCAACTATTATATGTTAAACGCAATCGTTTCATGCCGTTAGCGAATTAATCGGGTGGAAATTTGCTCGTGACACAGGCAAAGTACATCGATTTGCATTCAAAAACTCCACCATGCCACAACTTATAAAGGTCCCCACGTTTCCAAATGGGCTGTGATTGTATGTTTCTGTACATGTGTGGACGAATTAATTTTCACTGAATCGCACTACATTGCCCGATTTTGTAGTTTTCGTTAAAATTTGATTATTTATCATTCAAAATGATGTTTTCACCTATTTATATCATAGCCACATGCTAACCACCTGTGGTGCGAGTGTTCAGGACATTATGTGTTTGTTTTCTACGTAAGAGTATCATTAACTCCACAATTATTTCAAACAGTAACCAAATAGTAAGTATGAAAAGTCTCAGTGCAAGGAACAGCATGCAAAGCGCATAAATCAGCTGTTATAGTGAGCTTTTAAGTTTATAAATGACCTGCACTCCTGTCATATCTTTACATCTTTGGCACTGCACCGGGTCATATCATTTTTTCATCAACATGTTGAATGTAAAGTCGAATTTCTTCATCAATACGAATTTGTTTAAGAAACCCTGACGGATATGTTACTCGGGGACATTGGTTGATATCATTTTCGGTGCAAAAACATTTTCACTGGCATACCTTTAAAGAAATTTGTAAATAAATTGCTTAATAGGGGACAAATCCCTGCATCGTCGACTTCAAATAGCCATATTTCAATAAATCCTGAATAATAATAACCAGGATTTTTCTAACATACATGATAATACCTCCTTTGCATATACCAAAAGATATTTTAATTCAAAATGCCTTTACACAATTATAGAACTGGATTTATTTACCCTATCGAAATTCAGCAAAATTTATCGGAAACTTTTCTAAGCACGTCCAACTTTTCACATCATATCGGGTTTGCGGGGGTGAACACTTTTATGTGATTTAATGTACATGCACTTCGTATCAAGCATTTCATGCGGTGGATGTGGGACTATTGAAAACAACTGACAGTTACGTATAAACATGAATTCGAGTGCTGGTTGGCCGATCAATACATGGCCCTAACATATATATCAGTGGGGGTGGCATATGGAAACATGACCCTACTAAAGACATCAGTCGAAGGTGTCCTTTGAATGCATGACCCTCCCATTTTTTATTGAGACTGGCTAATGAAAAAAAAGTCTACCATGGATATGCGTGTTGGGTGACGTATACACATGACCCTATCATAAATATCAGTGGAGGGTTACCTATAAATATATGACACTAACATGAATACGAAAGATGGGTGAATTTTAATTACATGAACTTTCAATAATAATCATTGGAGGGTGACATATGGAAAAATAATCGTACCATAAAATTCAGAGCAGGGTGACTTATGTGAATGCTTGAATATGAATACAGGACCCAACATACATGATGCAACGCGGGATAGCTTTTAAACAAGCCAATGACCTTCACTGAAGATTTGCGCATTCGCTTGTTTTGAGCTTGTTCTACAGTGTGTAGTAGCTATCGCGTATCACTGGTTAATATGACAAGCATGTGATTATGATAACGTATTGTGAAACTCATTAAGGACGTTTTTGAAGTCAATGGTCTAAATATATTGTCAATTTCATAAAGAGTAATCCACTAATAAGCTTATGTTTATACATGTTCAGCGATGACGACAAAGCAAACAAATCGGATATATAAAGCTTAATTTGAAATGGTATTTCTTTCACTTTCAAGTCATTAAATAGTAAATACCATGTAAGAGGGAGTACAGAGATTGGTTTGAAAATTAATATTTCAATATATCCAGTGTATGCAAGTTACCAAACCAACGAAAAAATAAGAATGTTTTTTTTTACTTTATTTTTATATATTGTTAAGTCAGAATATTGTTTTCCAAATATCTGAACACAATGTAATGATTCATTTTTCGTTTCATTAGCGAACAGATAAATGAAGAACTTGTTTTTAATAATTTTATCAAAGTACCCGGTACCCAATTTTACACCAATTTTCGCGGCTTTTCGAGTCACAATTAGAGCACTTATTATTCATACTAAAGTACCAATCTCTTGCATGACGGTCACATTACATTCAACTCTGTGATGGGCTCAGAACGAAATATTTTTATGGGAGCGTCTCATTCATGTCATGATCATTCCATGCGTTCATCATGAAGGTTACAGTATACTAAACAATCTCTTGCACGACGGTTACATTACATTCACTGCTTTCAAGAAAACCATCTATCCATCTATCTATCTATACTGTCTAACTCCCCTTGCTTTGTTTGATAAATACAACAGAACTGACCGTCTCCTCTCTGTAAATACAAGTTTGCGGTCGATGCAATGCATAACGTCACTCAATTTGTTCATTTGTTTACATCTGTTAAGTGCGCGGAATGATTCCATCTGTGTAAATGGGCAATAAAATAGTTCCAAAGAATTGCATTAAAACTACCAAGTTTTTGCACGATGTATCGTATATTTAAAATACCTATTTCATTATTTAACGCCTCTGATCCTAAAAATCCAATCAAATATACTTTGAATGCGTTTGTTCGGTTTTGACAAGATTCATGCCAAGATTCTTGGCAAGATGGCTGCTGAGCCCAACGCAGAGGTGTATGTGAGAGCATGGAACGACAACTCTGCGTGGAGATTG
>VMBQ01002389.1:90728-141944 GCA_007657795.1 Dreissena rostriformis
GTTGGTTAATAAAAGTGAAGAGACTGTGGAGATTTTGTAATACTGTATTTGGTTTAAGGAATATAATTTGCATGTATTTCTGTCCGTCATTATTTTTTTTTATTTATTTTAGCTGAAACTTCGTTCTATATTAATATGCATTCATGATATAGCCACTGTTGCATGGCCTATAGTAATACGGGATTTCAGTAATTCGCACACGTAAGTGTACATTATATACATGTGCCTATGTTTTGGAAAAATAATGCAAATTCTTTATCATCCAAAATCAAGGTTACCATTTCATTACAAAGTTGAATTCTAAATCATCTAAAGTCAAGGTTACCCTTTAATTATAAAGTTGAACAAAATATCGTCATACATTATTTAACACAGATTGCCAGTACGAACGGTTTATGCTGCTGCTGGTGGTGTTGCTGTTGCTAATGATGATACCAAATTTACTGATGATAACGACGATGATGATCATCATGATGGGAGTGATAGTAATGATTATTTTGGTGATTTATATTAACTCTACATTTCTTGGGAAACATTAATATAGAACTAAATTATTGCTATTTTACAGAAACATGGCGAACGAGTCAATAGAAGTTGTTGGCTTGGACGGTAGTATTGCTACGGTAAATTGCACGTCAACCCCTCTGAAAACTATCTCTGCTAAAACACCACTTGACCTGAGTAAAAACATGTGCCCCATCAGACAACCAAAGGACAGCAAGAACAATGTGCTGGACATGAGTTGCAACGAAGATGTATCTGGAATAAGTTCAAGCTCTTCGGTTAACCATATTTGTGACATATGTGACTATTCGACCAAGTTTAAGCTATTCTGACAAGACACATGAACGTTAATATGGAAGGTAAGCAATAAATGATACACAATCTGCAAAATCGGCATAGATTTATCGCAATAATTGATACATAATGCATATATAATGTAATCGCAATCAATGATACAGCATCACTGCAATATAGGATACAGTCATTTTAAAAACCATCTTGTGTATTTTAATCAATATCTAAGTATATTCAAAATGCCGATAGATTATATGTATCACAACAGTTATTTGACTTCAATTGCAATATATTACATACAAAATATATATATTTCAAAACATATTTTAGAGAAAAAAGGATATTTTGGCATAGAGCAACATGTGTTTTCCAGTTTTCTTCAGTGATTTTCAATGTTTTCATAAACAACAACTTATTCGAAGCGGATTTAAACAGTCTCAAGGGCAACTTAATTATCTACGACATCTAAAGTACATAGTTTACTTACTTTTTTGCAGTATTAATCCATTGATTTGTATCAAAATTAACAGCGGTATGTAAATATTGCCGTTACGCCATGGTAATCACATCGCAACATCCGGGGATGATACAATTGGTTTATACACTGTGAAGTTTATACCAGCCAGTAAAACAACACGAAGCACCGATTTATCGATCTTTCGCCTATTTTGCCGCGTTGGTGACCCGAATTGGTCGATCTGGCGTGAAAGAATGGCACATATACTCATCAATACGACAACTATTGCCTTGTCGTTCTTCTCGCTTTCCCTTTAAACTCACCAACACCGATTATGTTTCGCACCAGACCCCTTATATATTCAGCGCACTAAACGTACTAAGGCTCTGTCAATACGTCATCATATTACTTTATTTGTACTATTTAGTTTTGTACAAACGTTATACTTTTTGTGCACTATGTAAGTTACAAGTATTCAGCATTAAACGACATTAGATTTTTTTTTTTCAAAATTGTTTCTTGTCAAAAATTGTTAACACATTTTTTACCATATAATCATCTATGTGATCGTTTGGTGCAACATACTTGTATAACGAAATAAGTTTATATCATAAAGTGTACGTCTATGGAAAGTAATCTCAAAATTACTCTGCACTCTGACAATATACCGATAATAATAATAATAATACATGGGGTTGTTTATCCTCGGGACTTTCGGTTAAAAACCATTGCCCGAGCACACTGCTTAACATATAAACTCTGCTGTAAAAGGCAGTTAAAAGCCATGTGGTCAGCCCGATTTTACTGGGCTGACCCATGTATACATAAGGAGACTTTGCAGTGTTGGTGCGGTGCATTAATAAAAATCTTATTAGTTTAAACCTATTTATTTTAGCTCGATTGCATCGAACGCTCTCGAGTCCGTTTCCTGGGACTAGAACCAGTACTTGGTGTCTTTGGGGGAGATCGAAGGAACGCTCCCAGTGGGGTTCGAACCCGTGACCTCCCGATCGCTAGGCGGACACCATATCCACTACGCCACGGCGACTGTAAAATCTTATTATTTAAAAATATCTTTACGTAGGCCGCTTTGAGTTTCGCGGGGTCCTGGCCGGCCGGGTTGCTTTCTTTTTAGAAGAGGGGGGACCGCTGGCCGGAGGGGGGCAGCCTGGGTCTGCTAATTTTGGTAGATCCCCAGTTCCAGAATGTTTTTTTTTGAGAGATGGGTATTGGGGGTTGACCTTTGTTGTACATGCTCTGCGATTTTTAAATCGGGAATCTATTTTTGAGTAGATGTATGAAATAACCCGACACCAGTGGGCCTATGTTGGTCCTTTAGTATCTCAGCTATAAGGTCCGCCAGCTCGCTGAGATGAACGTTTCTATAGGTGTGACCTGTTGATGGCGGATCCTTTATTTTTATAAATGAGTCCCCTGCAAGCGAGTAACGTCTGCTTGTGCTAAAGGCAGGGGAGCTCATTGGGGTTGTCTGGGTGTCGACCATTCTGGGACGGTTAGGAGGAACACTAACTCGGGGCTCCTCCTCTATTTCGCAGACACCAGAAATTGATTAGTGCTCCAATATACTGGAGTGCACCGATACCAGAGAGTCATGCCCCGTTACATCGAAAATTGAGTTGTCTGACAGTGTCGTGCCAAGACAGCGGGGAGGACCCCCTGTAGCCACAGGATGGCGTCTCTGATTGGGTGAGTCCCCCTGTATAGGCGATACAGGAGGAGTGATGTGTATTGTGGGTGTTTGTTTGGCGACCGGTTGCACGGGAGTAACTTTGGGTGGGGTTTTCTTATTCTGAGGTTGAGGGGGGGGGTACTCTTACTCACTAACCCCTCAACTATGTGTCATATCCTCCCGGTATTGGTCATGCTACTACCGGATGAGGCATGTTTTGGTGGTGACTTGGAACCGGTTGTGCTGGAGGTGTTTCGGGCGCCCACGCTGTGGCTCACAATATCAGGTGCAAAAACCCCATAAAAACTGGCATGAGTAGCTTTACTCATAGCTCTCTTATAGGAGGGGCACCCCTGGTAGGATGCGGAGTTCTGGCTGCCGCAGTTGGTACACCAACGTGTTTTGTTGATGCACCTTCTTTGACAATTTGAACCGGCACAGCGACAACATGAAGTGGCGTACGGGCATGTGTCCAAAGCCCTGGCAGTTGTAACACCGGGCAGGTTAAGCTGGGTAGGGACGGATGTCAAGTACAACGCTGGTGTCGTTTATCAAAACTTTGTTTGGGACTGGACTAGAAGTAAGGATAGTATTTTGACCGAAAGGGCATGATGTTATGGGTCAGATGGTGTGTGTCCAAACCTGAGAGTGCCCAGTAAAGGAGTCAGATTTTTGCTCTGCCCTTTAACAGGTTTGTGTTGGTTTGAGGAAATTTCAGTAGAAATATTGGACGAGAAGAGAGGAAGAAAAATGTGTTCTATTTTAAAAGTTGAACCTTATATTTATACAAATTAAATTAAATAACAAATAAATATCGGTTATCACAGTTGAGTTTAAGTATCACAGTTAAGCCGTAAAAAGCAATATGAGCACCGCACCGGTAAACAACCCTATGTAGTATATACAATTCTATAATAAAGAATAATTATGTCATTTGGTAATGTTAACTGTTAAGTGAGAGTAGCCAAAGATAATTTCGAATACCAAATGACGTCCGAAATACTGTAAGTTTTTGGAATTTTACGAAAAAAGAAAAACAAAACAATCAATGGACGGGTAATTTACGCTGTAGTAATACGCAGTAATGGGAGTCTGTTGTTTCGGCACTTCTTTCTGTGTTTTCTCTACCCTGTATATATTTTGAAGCTCAAAAATCTCTTTGATATACCGATTATGAAATACTAGACATTTAAGAACATGCATAAAATAATGTTTCATATGGTACAGTGACATGCTGGTAATGATTGGACACTTAAGCACATGGTTGAACTGGTTTAGACGATCATATTTGGGAACAAAAGGCAAATATAACACATTTTATAGTAAGATAGTGGAGATTTACATTATTTCATGACCAATCCCACAAAAATTGCAAAACGCATGCAGCTGGGTTGGGAATCAAACCCATGATTCCCCCAAAAAAATCAGTTATCCGTTTGCTGTGCTTAAATGGACCGGCGCATTAGCATAAATAACAGCACCGTAACGGTTATCTACGGAATCCGGATAGTGCCCTCTATAATCTCGCCCTTCTTTCATCAAGGGCGTCACACGACACACGAAACGATACACGATATTTTGCAAGCGACGTACGATATTTTGCGCGACACACGAAGCGACGCGCGATATTTTGCGCGATACACGAAGCGACGCGCGAGAATGTACCACTAAATATCGCCCTTGTGTAAGAAGCCCAAAAGGCGATATATCGTGGTACATATCGCGTGTCGCTTCGTGTATAGCGCATAATATCGCGCGCCGCTTCGTGTGTCGTGCAAACTTTCGTGCGTCGCTTTGAGTATCGCACAAAATATCGTGCGTCGCTTTGAGTATCGCGCAAAATATCGTGCGTCGCTTCGTGTATCGCGAAAAATATCGTGCGTCGCTTTTGAGTATCAGTTTTGCTGATTTTTTTCCATCTAATAGATTTTGTTCAAAATTTATATTTAAGTCATACATACAAATACTATATATAAAATTGAACTAAAAACATAGGGTCACCGGCCTTGTTTTGATTTTATTCCCCATTATATAACATGTAGTTTTTCATTAAAACTGAAAAATCTCTAATTGCGTAAAAATAATTAATTACCTATGAAAATGGCAACATGGATAGTACATAGCTAAGAAACATCATATACCATTTAATTAAAACAAACACTACCAATAAAATGGAGTACATGAGCTAAATTTTAAGAAATTTAATTTTTATAATTTGTATGTCACCCAAAAAAACGTCAATTTTTTACTATTTTAACCACATAAAGTGAATATAAAAACAGTTCTGTCAAATAGAATTCTGCGAAACTGCTCAAATATGTTCATCTACGTGTTGAAATCATTAAACAAAAATAAAAAGGGGGTCACCGCACCTTTAACAGAAATTTTGTTTTAAAACAATCCCTACGGTCTATGTCAAATTTCATAGAATACAGCAATTAGGCAAAACCCAAGTACCGGTACATAGATTGCTAGAAATATGCATAAACATTAGAAATTATAGACAATTTTAACTGAGATCACAGCAGCTTACCAAAAAACAACCAATAATACTATATTTAGTCACAAACATAAGACCATACATTATCAAACTCGACCTTAATCATCACTAACTTACAGGGACTTGTTCACAGATTTCGGCATCTTTTGAAGTTTGTGATTAAATGCTTTAAATTGATCAATGTAAACAACAGAACTAAAGAGCTCCAGTACAAAACAAGAATCAAATTAAAGAAAAAAAAAGTGAACCGCACCTGGGATCGAACCACTGACCTTTGTATTATGAACAAACTCGGTCATTTGTAATGATACTGATAAAACAAATAGTGGGTTGTGATAATATAATCATCGGTGTTGCTATAAATATATCATCGGTTAAATAAACTGCCGCAACACCCCTTAAAGCACATATCATACCATAACCAATATTTATATTATATAAGAATATTATTATCTGGCTTGTGTTTTATAAACAGTTATATTTAACTCATGTTTCGCCTATAGCTTTATCGATTGTTTAATGTACATGAAAATGCATGTGCTATTAAAACGTGTTTTGTTTGTGTATGTCAAACCACAGCAGTGTGTGTAATCCCCGCTTGATTTTAAAAAATCAGTTTGTTTCTTCTAACTCATGTTATTGTTTTTAAATAAATAGTAACACTGTTAATAGTTTATCATCAGCTTCATTAATTAGGATTCCATAGGCAAATATGCCTATTATGAACATGGAGGTGAAAAGTGTGTAAGGATTTTGAATATTCAGATGCATTTTTGTATATTCTAAAGTGATTCATCGTGCTACATCATAATTTATAGATCGATTTTAACGTTATGGAAACCTTTTATTCGAGGTTATCCGAACTTAAACCCTGATAAAACACATACATTAAATACACAATTACAGATTGTATTACCTTTTATATGGCCTTTTATGAAATCGCATTTTTGAAAATTAAAACTTTAGTTTACTTCCAGTATTCTACAAATGGCCGAATGAGGCATCGGGTGTACACAGTCAGAGACTGCGAGCGTTCTCAGACACAGCAGCCAGTATAGTCGTCACTCTCTGGTCATAGTCCATAGTCATAGACTGAACAGTTTCACAGAAATAGCAGCAGTACAGTTGTCACTCTCGGGTTT
Source organism: Dreissena rostriformis (assembly GCA_007657795.1). NCBI lineage: Eukaryota > Metazoa > Mollusca > Bivalvia > Myida > Dreissenidae > Dreissena > Dreissena rostriformis. The sequence goes on from VMBQ01002389.1 coordinate 97,316, forward strand.
AGTCCGAGACTAAAAGCTTTCACAAAAATAGCAGCCTATACAGTCGTCACTACCGGGCAAGTCGTAGACTAAAAGCTTTCATAGACAGAGCAGTCTGCATAGTCCTCACTTTCTGGTAAGTCACAGAATGAACGCGTTCCCAGAAACAGCAGCCCAGCCTATACAGTCGTCACTCTCGGGTAAGTCAGAGACTGAAAACGTTCTCAGAAACTGCAGCGTGTATAGTCGTCATTATCATACTGTACAAATGCCTGTACAGTCGTCACTCTTCGACTGTGAGCATTCCTAGACAGGACAGTTCATCTCAACTGATTCCTTTATTTCCATAGTCGTCTTATCATTTGGATTGAAATCCTATATTTTAAAAAGCTTCTTATATCCTATTATAGTTCTGCAATGTGTCCCATAGTTGTGCCTATTTTGGTCATTAACACGTATAAAAGTTATCCGTGGCCAGAATTTCAAGAACTAGTTTGTTAATAGTTCGCTTCGTTGATTAAACTAGACAAACTTAAACAAAAACGTTTGCTAGTTTACTGTTCAAGATGATATAAATTAAAAAATAAATAAACAATTCATGGCATGTACATGTGCAATGTACATTTTAACGACAAACGGACACTTTTTTTTTTACAGATTATTAGATCGGCTGTATTGTCATAGCCAGCTCGTCGTCCGCCACACCCATTTTTGGGTCACTAGGTCAAAGGTCACTGTGACCTCTAATATAAAACTTTAACATAGGCTCTAAAATCAAAGTGCTTCCACCTACAACTTTAAAAATTCATATGTACATGCACCTTGTTTTCGAAGAAAACCCGAGGTATTGTCTTAGCCAGCTCGTCAGTCCTTTGCCATTTTTTCATTTATTTATTTATTCAAAACTGCACCCAGAGCCGAGCGTTGGCACCCGCTATGCGGTGCTCTTGTCTTTCATTACGTCGTCACAACCCACGTTCGCTCAACTGCGCTTTGCTTCTTAATTGACCGTTTTGTTAAGATTAACAACTTACTGAATTGTATTATATCTTTCTAAAAATGTATAAATAAAGTATCATTTTTATTGCCGAAACTACTAACCAATATCCTATATTTAAGATAAATATTCTAATATATATGTTTTATTGAACTTGTTTGAAAAACTATCAAGAAAATATTATTAGTATACATAATTTGTGTGTTAAAAAGTACGAATCGTGCTGTCATGCTTCCGTAAAATCCTTTCAAAGTTAATTTCGCATGCTTAAATTTGAGAATGTGTAAAGGAAGTATGCAAATACCTGTACATATTCATATAATTGTTCCTTGAGTAAACATATTAAATGAAATAAAAATAATAGTTTTCTTCGCTGTTAAACATTATTGAGTACGATTTGTTTGCTTATATGCCAATTGATTAGTTTCTTTAGGATGTAATATAAATGTAATGTAACAAATGAAGCTTTTCTGTTGACATTACAACAACAGTAGGTCAATATTGATCAAACCGCAGCGATACGAGCAGTCAATGTTATTTGAAAAGTTGTAACAATTATGGTGCAACATTGTTTGAGTTTCAATGATTATCATTTAGTTTTGTTCCATTTATATGAATTACACATTTTACTCCTACATCTCTGGTTTTGGTAAAAACCAAAACTGCCTTATTTCATAGAACCTTTCCGAATAAGCATGTACAATATGCTATGAGGTGTCACAGGGCTTTCATATACTTAAGTTTATTGTTTCCCTGTACGTTTGATATTGCAGTCATGGAAGTTTAAAAACTCCCCGAAAATAGTTCCAGACTTCCGATATCAAACATTTTGAAGACAGTGCTTTCAGGCTATGCGCCAAAGTTAAATCAGCGATTATCATAATTCAAAGTTTGCCAAAGGTCTGATATAAATCTGCACAGTTTGGGGTGATTTACCTAAACAATAGCTATACTTTAATAGTAATGTACTCTGTGAAAGTTCTTATTAGTGTACATGCATATGTCGAAAAATAATGTTTAAACTTCCAATTATGTTATCAAAACGTAAAAGTTAGAGGAAGAACACATATACATTATTCAAAACTTCATGGAAGCCTCCAACCTGTCAAAGGCCCATTCAAGATGATAAAATAATATTTTAAGAGAATGTTTCAGTTCTTTAATTTTTTTCCCCAATAATTAACAATTTACAAATATTAACTTGGTGAACATTAGCGATCTAGTTCAAGACAGAACGATGTCCCAAAGAACGAACTAGAAATGTAAATGACGACTATAATGTCAGGAAATTCCTCTATAGTTTTGAACAAGTGATCGAAACTCAAATATTCTGCTAAATAAAAAAACGTATACATGTATATTTTTTATATAAGTATATTGGCTACGTATTAACAGATTGTGCAGTCGTCACGCACGGCTAAGTCAGAATCAAAGTCAAGGACTGAGAGGGTTCAAAGACACAGCTGTCTGTCTTTTCTCACGGGTACATCACAGACTGGCAGCAACCAGAGATACAGCAGCTTGTACAGTCGTCCATCTCTGGTAAGTCAGAGACACGAAGCGTTCCCAGACACAGCTGCTTGTAAAGTATTTGCTCACTGGTAAGTCAGAGACTCGAAGTATTCTCAGACAAAAATACCTATAAAGAAGCCATTCTTAGGTTTGTTGAAGACTGAGAGCGCTCCCAGACACAGCAGCATGTAAAGTATTAACTGAGGGATAAGATAGAGACTCGAAGCGTTCCCAGCAATCAGTACAGAAGCTATATTTAGAAAGTCACAGAGTGAACGCGTTCAATTACGCAGCAAATTTTACAGTCAATTCTTTTAAGTTAAGTCAACGACTGAAAGCGAAAATGGAAACAGCTGTCTCTAAACGCTTTTTTTCAGGTGAGTCAAGGATTGAGAGCGTTCCTTAACACAACTGCCTGTATAGCTTTTAGGTCAGACAAAGACTGAGAGCGCTCCCAAACACAGCATCATGTGCAATTGACACTTTCAGTTAAGTACATACCACAGCAGCCTGTACAGTCTGCACTCTCGGGTAAGTCAGAGACTAGAAGTGCTCCCAGACACAGCAGCCTGTACAATCCTCAGGTACGTTAGAGACAAGAAGTGGTCCCAAAAAACAGCAGCCTGTTCAGTCATCACTCTCGAGTAGATCATAGACAGGATGCGAACCCAAACACAACAGCCTGTTCAGTCGTCACTCTCTGGAAATTCAGACACTGAAAGTGTTCTCAGACAAAGCAGTCTAAGGAGACGTCACTTTCAGGTAAGTTAAAACTTGAGAGAGTTCGCAGACACATCAGCCTGTACAATTGTCACTCTCAGGTGCGTTTAGGACTAAAAGCGTTCTTAGACGCTGCAGCCGGTATAGTTTCCACTCTCAGGTAAGTCAAGAACTGAGAGCGTTCCCAGACACAGCAGCCTGTACAGTTGTCAATCTTAGGTAAGTCAAGGACTGATAGCGTTCCCAGACGCAGTAGCTTGTATAATTGTAACTCTCGCGGAAGTGGAACTCTCAGGGACAAGCCAACGACTGAAGGACAAATGGTATGGTAAGGTTGACAATGGAATGTAGCGTCTATAGTAGATGACTTTTATGTGTCATATTTAGTTCATTTGAAATCGTCCGATATGTCTGCCTAAACATTAAAGCATTCGGAAATTTTAAGTGATCGTAGTGAACGTTTGTGATAAAGGCATGGAATATTCTGCAATGTTGAGCGTTGATCTAGTTAAATTTCTCATACCCAACATTTGGTTTGCTGTCGATCAACATCAATACTTAAATTTATCAGTGGATTGAATATGAAACAAACTGAGATTGCCTTATTTAAACATTTCATATATTGCTATATATTATTGAATTCTACGTTCTGATAATTTAACACTCCTTTGAAAGTTTCAAACATGTAAGCTTCATTATGTGCTTATTCCATTCAAACTTATGAACTATGCGTCACTTTAATAAAATATACAACTACTTATCACGAAAAATGGACTGAGGGAATAATTGTCCATCTGCACAAGAAAGATTATAAAGAAGATGTCAATAATGATAAAGGGATTACTTTAGTAAGCTGTTTATCTAAGCTCTTTACAACCGTTTTAAACAATCGCATTGAAAATATCTGTTATGAAAATAACAATATTTCGGATTTCGGAAAGGGCGGTCTACGACCGATGCAATATTTATTCCCCATTCTCTTGTTAAAAATTATTTATTTGAAAATAAGAGATTGTATATTATATTCGTGGACATGATGAACTGTTTTGATACTATACATAGAAATGCATTATGGTTAATAATGTATAAATATGGCACACAGGGTAAAATTCTTAGGATTGTTCGTGACATCTATCAAAAAGTTAAATCTTGTGTTAAGTCAACGTCTTCATATTCTGACTATTTTTCAAACGCAGTGGGGCTCCGGCAGGGGGGTGAAGGTTATTTTTACAAAATGATGTACAATCCGGATTGCATATTGACGACATTGGCTTAATTTTACTGTTATTTACTGATGACATGGCTATTGTAGGTAAATGGCCAGAGGAAAGTCAAAATCATTTAGATAATCTACATTATTATTGCAATGTATGGGGATTAAAAGTAAATACAGAGAAAACAAAAATTATGGTTTATCGGAAAAAAGGCGGTTTATTGCCCAATAAAAAGTGGACCTACAATGGACATGTCATTCAAGTTGTGAATGTTTTTAACTATCTTGGAGTTGTTTTTAATTATACTGGGAGTTTCACATTGAATCAGGAACACCTAACGGGTAAAGCATTAAAAGCAATTAATATATTATTATAAATGTCAGGACTATGATTTTAGCCATAAATACTGTGTCAACTATTTGACGCTTTTGTTGGTTCCATCTTAAACTATGTTTAGAAAGAATCCTTTTGAAATTTCGTAAATGATTATTAAAGGTTAAACTTAACACATGAAATGCATGTGTCTATGGTGAGCTAGTATATACATATATATGTCCGTGTCATTAAATATTGGTTTAAGATATGTAGATCTAAAAATATCATTAAAACCATAATATTATATAACTTGGCCATTTCAGATTATCACAAATTTAAGGTTGTCATAATTGGATATTTAATGTTACAAAAATGCTGATGACGATGGTTTCAGTTATGCATTTGATGATGTAACTAATATTAATATTGACACTAAGACATTTGTAGAGGAAATGAAACGCAGAGTATATGATCACTTTACACAGGACTGGCATGGAACGTCAAATAACAGTTCAATGTTAGATGTTAATCGAAGTTTTAAAATCAAATTTGAATACGAGCCATACTTAGACATTCTACCAAGAAGTTTGAGATACCTTTACACTAGACTAAGATTGTCAGCCCACCCATTACATATTCAAACCGGTCGTTATGCAAGAGAAATCATTTATAGAAACCAACGATACTGCATTTATTGCGATTCGACCGATATTGAAGATGAAGTTCACTTTATTTGTATTTGCCGGGGTTTGGAAACATTAGAAAACAAATCATTAGAACATGTTATTATAAAAGACCATATATGTATACATGTTTTAGTATACTGCAAACAAATAATAGTACAGAACTAATAAAAGTATGCCTTTATGTAAGAGAATCATTAACAGTACGAACATCTATTCTAAATGCGAGACTGCTTTAATTGTTCATTTTTAGCTCGGCTGTTTTCGAAGAAAACCCGAGGTATTGTCATAGCCAGCTCGTATTCCGCCGTCCGCGTCGACCAAAAACTTTAACATTGGACCTAACTTTTGCAATATTAAACATAGCAACTTGATATTTGGCATGCATGTGTATCTCATGGAGCTGCACATTTTGAGTGGTGAAAGGTCAAGGTCATCCTTCAAGGTCAAAAAAACATTTTGTTTAAATATTTTTTTCAAAACTGCACCCGCAGCCGAGCGTTGGCATCCGCTCTAGTTTTATTTTGTTGTTGTGATATGTTATTTGTGATCACGCCACTGTATTTGCTAAGTAAATCATTTGTAAATATGTATACAACTTTGTTCCTATCACAATTGACAGACTGTTCTGTGTTTATTATGTGTTGTTGACGATATGCATTGTACACGTCAGTCTAAACGTCTGTCTTTGAAATGCATGAAATAAATGTCCGTGTTGACCTTTCAAAAATTAATAACAATGAAAAAATTGTTAAAATGGAAAATATTCAGAAAAATGTGAAAAGATGAATTTTAACGCAAATTGATAATATTGTAATTGTGAAAACACTTATTGTGTCATTATTCAATCACTTGTTCAATTGTTCTCAATTTTATTTGGGATGGCATAGTAAAATAAAGTTTACGACAATGGTAATGGAATATAATAAAGGAGATTTAAAAATGATCACGTTGGATGCATTTATTCGAGCATGGAAACTTACCGGATTACAAAACATTCAATCCTTTAGGGGAAATAGGATAGATATCACAATACTTTATTTTGATACATATACATTCTTTAATTGCAGTTATCAGTATGCTTTAAATATATCTAACATAATTTAAAACCCTTGTTGGGTAGATGTTCTAAAAAAGCTTCTCACATTATTGTGGTAAATAAGCAGTAAACACAAAAGAATTATTGTATTATATACTTTTTTATAATCCAGACATGGTAACCCTGTCCCTTTTCTCACGATGACATACATGTAGTCAATAAGATGTCAGTGCTTTGAGCGAGGGTGTATCCATGACGTTCGGTTACGGGTAAGGAGGCGGGAGATCGTGTTTGTTATCAGTAGTTCATGTTCAGCGCATGTCTGGAGCAAAAGAAGACCATTGCTGTTGCAGTGGCCAACTCTATGGTGTCCAAGGACTCCTTCCCAGGCAATGTTGTCAGTGCCAACTCTTGCGTTGAAGTAACCTAACAAGATAAGCTTGTCTGTCTTTGGAACGTCGGTAATGACGGTGTAAAGGTCTTCATAGAACTATGTCTACACTTCTTCTGTGTTAGTCATGGTTGGGGCTTAGACGCTGATGATGGTAAGATGCTTCCTTCTAGCCATCAATGGGCGTTTCATGGTCATGAGCCTGTCATTCACTCCACTGGGTAGTCCAGCCAGCTTTCCAACAAGAGTTGTTCTCACTGCAAAACCAACGCCTGCCTCACGCTGTTCCTCGGTAGTTCTACCACTCCCAGAAGAATGTGTAGCCATAGCCTCTTTCACAAAGCTCTCCTTTTCCTGTCAGCCTGGTCTCACTCAGGGCAGCGATGTCAATGCCGTATCTGGCGAGTTCGTTCCCTATCAGGGCTGTTCTCCTCTGGCCTGTCTTTATAATCCATGTCCAGAAGTGTGCGCACATTCCATGCGCCTAATGTAAGAGGAATTGTCCTTGTTTTATTCGTTTCCATTGTGTTTCGAACGCTGGTGTAGGGTCCCCACCAGCCGCGGTATGCTGGCTAGGGAAGGTTGGAGCAGGCAATGTTTAGGGCATCTTTTTTCTAGCCCCTTTCTCATGCCTGGAGGTGAGAAGTGCATTCCTAAAGGGTTGCTCAGTCGTCTAGGGGGCTGCTCCGTGTCAGTGAAGAACGACCAAATGCCCGAGACCGCCTGTGTGCAGGTTTACAGCCTCGGCTGCCAGTGTACCCACACCTACCGCTTCGTCGTTTGCCCATCGCCACAGGACTTGTTGATGAAAAATAGAGTGGCATGGATGATGACAGAGTGACTTGCGCAATGACTAAGATTTAAGTGAGGAAGATTTGCGCAGCTCGTCGAACTCACTCTCTCGCCCGAGACCATCTTGATCCAGCAGCAGGACAGAGTCGAGACGGCTAGAGACAGAGACGGGTGACGATGTCACGATGGAAGACGATATATTGAAGAAAAAAAAATGAACTTTTATTTCTGTTGATAAATTAAAAAGAATGTACAATTTGAACATAAATTTCATTAATTAAACAGGGGTGGCAAGAGCAATAACTAAATTTGTAAAAAAACATATTGTATAATGTGTCCTACCCAACAAATTATCAAACCATTTTTGCCTCCATTATTACAACTTACACTGTAAAAAGAATCTGGTGCAAATAGACTGTACACCATTCTAAATAATGAACAACCAACTGTTAAAGCAAAATGGGTTACAACACTCAATACTATACTTAATGAAAAAGAATGGAATTGCATATTTAAGCTACCCTCTTTAATGATGTAAATGTTCAGTTATTCCAATACAGATTAATTCACCGGATACTTGGAACAAATAGTCTTTTGAATAAAAAGAAAATTACTGATGTTTTAATTAAACAATACATTCAGAAGGCCAAAAGCCCAAGCGGACAAAGTAAGCATAATGATGATCCATTATGTTCATTTTGCAAACAAAGTGATGAAAATTTATTCTGGGAATGCCATACATCTAAAGGAATTATTAAAGACATGTTACCAGAACAATATTATTTTCTTTTCATTAATATGACCATTTTTCTACTTGGATATTCAACAAACCCTGCTAGATATATAAATAATGTGATTTTATTTAGTAAGCTTTACTTAAACAAGTGTAAAATGAATAAATGCATTCCAAGCATAATAGGAGCCAAGAAATACACAAAGTATGAATATGATAACTTGAGAAAAATATCAATTTAACAAAAATATTAGAATCCTTTGACAGTGAATGGGAAATGTTTAATGCTATTGTCTCACAAACGTAGAATTGAAAATGGATTATTGTTGTAGTTTTTTTTCTTTACAACTTTTTACAAATACTATTTATAGTGTACCCTTGTGTCAGAAAACATAATTATATGCACCTATTATTGTTTCTTGCCTTGTTCATCAGTTATTACAATTGATACATACATGTTTTGTCTATACGCACTGGAAAGTGTCTTTTTGTATATTTTTTAAAACTTTGTCCAACACAAAATTACATACAATTGTATTAAACTTAACGTGTTTGTTTACCTGATTCAATGATGTTAACATTTCTGCAGTTTAAAAAGTGAAGCCTTCATTTCACTTAACACTGGGTAAGTAAACGTTAAGTCTGTTGACATTTCTTCTCTTGTGCTGTTACATGTATGTTATGTTATCTCCACTAAAGATATACTCTTGCTTGTAACTCATTTATGTTAACAAAAGTAATATTTTCACCCTTAAGAGTATATAATATACATGAAACTTTACACACAGATGCTTTTGAAGAATATGAAAAAACAAACAATTAAGTAGCAAAACTATATGCAGTAGCTTCAAAGTCTGTTTATCATGTAAAAGCTTTTCTTACAACTGTATATTTAAGATAGTGACACTTAACTAAACTATATTCTGACACTTAACTATATTCTGTGTATGTTGTTGAGTTCTATTATATAGATAACTTAAGATGTGTTGCATATGTTTATCTTTTCATCTCTGACTGCATTACATAATTGTGTAAAATTCAAATTTTATATGTATCTGTTTGCAATCTTGAAAAAAAAACGTGTAGAAACAAAATAAAATAATAATAGGTTCATTCAAAGATCTAGAAATAATAAGTTATAGTTTTCATGGTTTATTGATAGACTTTGGTACATCAGACTTTGGTTCATCATACTTAGCTAAAGAAACTTCAGTGAACAGTTTATATAGTATTGACAGACCTGTACCTATAAAGTCGCGCCAGTCAAAAATCATAAAAAGCGACATTTAAAGTTATTGAAGCTACATCATACTTTGAAGTGGAAATGATATATAGTCTGGTAACTGATTTCACACTTTTACGCTTACAATTGATAACTGATAATTTTCATACAATGAAGTTAAGGAAACACATAATGGCGACACTATTTATTACAATATTGCAGGTTGTGGACAAGCAGCTCCATTTACTTCCCCACCAAGTACAGGCCCTACAAGTCCCGCGTTATCTCCATACCTACTGTACGGCTGCGAGACCTGGACGCTTAACACGGACACAAAACGCAGGATACAGACATTTGAACACAAGCGTCTCTGAAGACAGCTCTGCATCTCCTTCATGGAGCTGAGGACCATTGGCTCACAAGAGCCCCTTTTGGCGACCGTCACTGTGCAGGACTTTTGCTCCAGGGTATGCTAGAGGGAGGTCGCCGACAAGCCCGTCAGAAGAAAAGCTGAAGGGACAATTTTGAAAGAGTGGACATTCCTCCCAATGGATGAGCTACTAACAGCAGCCAATAACAGACCTGACTGGTTTCATAGGGATTTGTCCCCCCCCCCATTTTGTAACTAATATTAAAATTTTCCAATTGTATCAATAATGCTTATAAAAGCTTACTGCATATTTCCAATTTTATCAATAATTCTTATAAAAGCTTATTGCATAACTTAACAGTTTCACAGCTTGATTTTAGATACAAGTACAAATATACTTTAATAAGGATTTACCTGACTAATAAAACTATCATAGTGCATTTTTACTTGATAACAGATAAATGGTTGTTTTTTTTTAACAAGTTTATCTTTTAGCTACAAAACGTATTGTCAAGGTATTGGTACAACATTCCTTGCCAATCAACAAACATAGGACATAGTTATTACTTGTAAAACAAATTTTTATAGTAAAATTCATTTTAATTATTAAAAACTTACCTGCTATCTTATAGCTTATCATTCCGTAAGGTTTGTTATCCATCCGGAATTTCTGGAGAGCGGCCACCATTAAAGCCCGGATTTAGATTCTAGTTCGGAACAGTCACACAGTGCAATGCAACCTCGTCACTAAAAACGGTGCTACCATAACTCATTCTTCTTCCAATATATATAAAAAATATTAGGCGAAGAGCGGGGTGGGAGGTGGGTCTCACCGATAGCAGGTAAGTATTTAATAATTAAAAGGAATTTTACTATAAAANATAGTATTGTAATGAAAAGTTTTCATAACAAGTAGCACACTAGAAATTCAAGACCGGCGTCCAAGGGAAACCACCCTTACACCATTTTTCGATCAAAACATTGACAAACATGGCGTCGTTCGTCTGGTGATTTTTTTAAAAAAGATTTTCACCATTTTTAAGGCAATTTCTATGGGAATGAGGTTAGAAAAACGGACAATATATGTAATTATATCAAGTTCATAACATATTAATTGGGTTATTGCCTGTTTTTCCTCATGATTTACGTATTTTCGGCTGCGGAAATTATTGAGTTACATAGTTGAACAGTTTTCGGGCGCGTGCTTTCGAATGTTGCTTAGTTATCGACGTCATCAAGTAATGCACGAACTTGTAAGGCTGCACGAAGTTATAGGAATAGAGGATACAGGTCTGTCAATACTATATCAACTGTTCGCTGAAGTTTCTTTAGCTAACAAATAATATGTTTGTAACAAACTGTTAATAAACTTTTTTTAAAGACAAATTATATAGCCTTAAATTATGCAAGCACTTATTTGATAGGATAACATAATTCGAAAATCAGTCACGAATTTTGTTAAAATTACCGGAAATAACTCTGCCCGGAAATTACTCGCCATCCATTTCTCGTAATTTAAACTAAAACTGCCATCAGTAAATTGCAATAAATTAACTTTCAGTTAAGCCTTAAATGAGTGTCATTGCCTACTCACCTAGTTATTTCTGCCGAGATCACAATGTCTAAATAAACGTGTTTTAAATAGTTATTTTGTTAAATATTTCTCGGGAAGTTGTTGTTGTTGGGTCCGTCTAAATACCGTACAGGTTACAGCGGTATGACTAGATACCGAAAACAGCATATCTAGTCATACCCCAGGTTACAGTATACTAAAGTGTTTTGATTAAAGATCTATCAAACATTTTATTTATAGACCTTTTGGTTTTGGTGTTTAATGCTATATTCTCTACAAAGAAATCAACAGCATTTATTTGAAGACACAATTCTCTCTGTGAGCACTTGCCATGCTTTATTTTTGAATATTTCTGGATGCATATGGTAGGAAAATCATTGCTGTTTTCTACAAATGTACGTTTTTTTTAAATTATGGAGACTTCATGAGACTGGCAGTTGGCGAGAAACCCTCATAAACTGGAGAGAAGCAGATGAAAAGATGTCCCTAAAACTGTGACCGTTTATTCGCGTCGAGTTCTTTCTTATATTACGTATGACCTATCTTTGTATAGTTTCTATCGACTTGAAATGCTCCTTAAGAAAAGCTATGGTTATGGGGGTACGTACGCGCACAAGTTTGACTTTATTTTTTGTTACAGTTATTGCTTTTACATTGAATGTGTTAAGGAAATCTTTAAATATAGAGTGACCTATACAACATTTACGAGTGGTATCTAATTTTTTAATATAATGACGTTCTATCTATCTATCTATACTGTCTAACTGCCCTTGCGGGTATTAAATATATATTCTTTATAACAATGCGATTGACTATTCGTAATATAATTTAATTACCGTTCAAATTTCCCTGTCTACAGTTCTTTTCTCCTAATATAGAGAAATTTATATTCCCGAATCAATCCGTGTCTAACAACTGTTTCAATCCTGTATGCACTTTCAGGATAGATTACATAAAAACTAACTAACAAAGACTTTTTTCAAAGCTATATTCCCTGAAACACCAGGTGCAATTTCCGTCGCATATGGCTTATCAAATAGGAAGGGTCATCAACATTAATTACATTCTTATTACAACCAGTCAGTTTATACATCTTCAACACGAAAATTAAAACGAAATAATAATACTCGCCGTTAATATATTAGTAATTTAATTAGCGTAGTTCTATGATTACATCACACATTTTAGTCCCGTGTTTAATTGTCCATTTGTTCAACACGATTTTATTATTTACTTAAGATCAGAATCTGTCCAGAAAATTACTTCCTTACAACATGGTTTCATAAACCCTTTGTGTCAAACGGATGTCTGATCACATAACACATTTATCACCATCCATGTCTTCAATCAGAACAAATTCATATCCGGTCGCCATTTGCACGGGATGCAAAATATAAACAAAGATTTTTTGAGCTAAGAAGATATTACAGCAGAGTGTATATACGAAAATCGGCGCCGAAAACGCAGAATAGTAGTATTGGTTTATTTATCCTCGGAAACTTCGGTTATAAAACCATTGTCCGAGCGCGCTGCTTAACATAAAATACATTGCTGTAAAAAGGCAGTTAAAAGCTATGTGGTCAGCCCGATTTTACTATGATTAAAATCTAATTATTAAAAAAAAATCTTTACCTTTAACCAAACTGTTAGAAAAGCGTTATAAACGCTAATAGACTCGATAATAAATACACTGTGCATTAATACTATACTTTAAAAGTACAATAATGTTTACATCCTGTGTGAACTAGGTCATAGGCGTCAGCTGAACATTTTTTGTATCAAAAAACGGATTGACCTTCTTGTCTTTTTAGCTAAGCAATTTCGGCCAATCAGCGCCATCGTTTGTAAACGCTGATAGCCAATGAAAAAATACTGCGCTGATTGACATGATGTAAACCCCAAATTAACAGGGGAAAACAGGTCTTAAGTATAGTATTCATATATTTATATCATTATATATTGCACTATATTAATAAAATGTTATTATTATTATTATTATTAATATTAGTATTATTGTATTATGTGTAGTGCTTGTTTAAAGTACTTTGCTGTTGTTTATGCTTAAATAATACAGAGAGAGAGAGAGAGGAATAGCCCAATTTTTATTAGTAATGGTGATGGAAACACACACTATTGAGTGTGGCATCATCATATCTAGACCCTTTGTTCAGCATATGCTGCAATGGGGTTGTTGGAGTCTTTTAACTGTGTGATCTGTGTTTGAGATGTTATTTTCACATTGAATTACTATTAATACTATTTGAAATTAGAGGAGAAACAGTAAAAAGGGCGAATAATATGATTGAAGTAAACAGAAATATGAGTATTTAAGGAACTAACCAGAGCACAAAGTGGTTCAACATGGCTAATATGTGTTTACTAACATAATAATACCTTTTTTCCAATCAATGATTAGATTAAGTCTAAAATTAAGAGTTATTTTGATGTACAAGTTGACAAAAACATTGGGGAAGTATATAAATTGTTGGACATTAATTATTTGTGAAGAAAGAACTTACTTAAATAGCTCTCTGTTATAAAGGATTTACATGTATACATGCATTTGTGTGAAAATATGTTACAAAATTAAACTTTTATTGTACTTTAGAATATATTTGTGTGTGTTAGCTGATGTTGAACTCTTGCAGACAGGGAAAATAACCGTAATGCACCAACATAAGACACTGTCTGTATGGAACCTTAAAAGTATATTGGGCTATGGAGATGAGATGACCCCAGGGTGGCGTTATGACAATATCTAAAACGAAAGTTAAAAATTATATTTACAGGATAGGGGTGATGAAAAATTTGTCGCCAAACGGTCACCTTAATAGGGCCACATACAAATTAATCAGTAAAACAATGTACTGTACAGTTAAAAGAGAGAAAAAACAATTAAGTTAATACAAAAGAATAACTTATAAACATTATATACAACACTACGTGCATTAATTTATAGATAAAAAACAAGTTGCCACCCTGGGGGGTTAAGAAGTGGGGGTTTTGGTAGTGTAAGCGGGAGAGCTAACAGGGGTACTAGCAGAAAGTGGTTTAAGGGAGGTAATTGGATGGTTTATGAATTTTATGGTAGATGTTTCCCCTGGACCAGTGGAGTGCACAGTCTTTGGATTCTATTTAAAAGTAAAAATGAAATTGAAAATTTAAAAATTTAGGACAAAATGAGAGTTGTAATTCTGAAATAAGCCATTAAAAATGGAAATGGACTAAACGGTTCAAAGTATACTATAATACATAGTATAAAATCTACAAGATGCTCTATTCATTGAATAAAACTTAAAATAATATGTCAGGAACACCAAAATGTTAGTATTACAAGATAATTTGATAGTTATTTTACTGGGACAACCCAGTTAAATATGTTAAGGACTAGAAAAGATCAAATTATGCTATAATACAGGGTATAAACCCACAAGAGGCTCTATCAGTTCAAATAAAAATAAATTATAGAGAGAAATAACACCAAAAAGTTGAATATCAGGTCAATGCCATTGGCCTGACTCAGAAAGGGCGGGGTGGAACAATAGAAAACGCAGACGTGTGTATTCATGATTTATTTACAGGTCGACTCAGCGTCTTCACGACTACATGTATGTGTCGACCTGCTCCTGTGACCTTTTAGGTGGAAATATTTAATTAAGAGTTAAATTAGGTCACATTTACCCCGGTTGTCCGGGTATTCACCAAAGAGATAATTTAGATCCAAATAGGCCAGCGAACGATGGCCAATGAGACCTTAATGTGCGCTGGTAGATAATAAGACAATTCATGCCTGGTTGCCCTAAAAAGGGCAAGCCAAGGGAGTGCAGACAATTTAAGACAATTCTTCCCGCTCTACGCGCGATGCGCCGCCTTTATGGCCACTCTTGAAGACACCAGCCGTCATCTCGATCCCCAAAACGGTTTCCCCAGTAAGTTTAGCGTACTGAGTACCGCCGTTCTGGGGCACATTCCTAAGGCCACCCCTTCGAAGTCCTGGATTGCTCCAGGTCCGCCCGTCCGTCTTCTATACTGGTAAATCCGCTGTCCCCATCTCGCTACAGGCGAGTATAGTGGTTACCAACTCCACTTTACATCTTCGTCCACAATACAAGGTTAGGTAGACTCCCGATTATTACGTCCAAACAGACAGCGAAGACCCGTCCCACTCATGGTCTCCACACTGGACAACCTCCTAGACCACTGTAAGTTATATTATTAACACCCGTCATCATGTTCTGGGAGACAGCGAAGTTTATCAGTAGAGAAGACGTCCGGCTCGAGGAATGACGGTACCCGCTGGATTAGCAGAGCCGCCCGCAGAAGTTCCCCTATCCAACAAGTCTTCAATAAAATCTTCTGCGGGTGACTTTCGCCCCGGTCGCGACGCGCACGCTCCAGCAGCTGACCGGGGAATTAGAAAACGCAGACTGCCACCACTACATTTTCGTATCAAAAAACTGATTGACCTACTTGTCTTTTTATCTAAGCAATTTCGGCCAATCAGAGCCATGGTTTGTAAACGCTGATAGCCAATGAAGAACACTGCGCTGATTGACATGATGTAAACCCCAAATTAACAGGGGAAAAACAGGTCTTAAGTTAACCACCCGTATAGTATTAATGCACAGTTTATTTATTATTGAGTTTATAAGCGTTTATAACGCTTTTTTAACAGTTTAGTTAAAGGTAAATGTATTTTTAAATAATTATATTTTTATTAAAGCACCGCACCCACGCTGCAAAGTCTCCCTATGTATATGGTTCAGCCCAGTAAAATCGGGCTGACCACATGGCTTTTAACTGCATTTTTACAGCAGAGTATTTTATGTTAAGCAGCGTTCTCGGACAATGGTTTTATAACCGAAGTTCCGAGGGTAAATAAACCAATACTACTAATTCAATCAGAAGTAGTATTGCGCAGTCATTTCGTGGAGTAATCTAACGCCAAAATACTTCGGTGTTGCTTTAATTAGATATGCTATCTATTTTGTAAAATATAAAAGTGATTTGTCCAAAATAGATTATCTTTATATACCGTATAGATATGAGCAAGTTTAATAGTTTTAATAAAGTGGTTAATAACTATAATTTTTTAGTTGTTCGCATGCGAACGACTAAGGTCACGAGCACGAATTCCGATCCTGAGTGCCTTAAGGATTATAAACCTAACAAAATAGTCCACTTTATGCTACGTAGTATTCTTGCGAACAGGTCGTTCATTATTTGAGGCTATTAATAGATCAGAGAACGTGGAACTTCTTCTTGCGCACAGGTCATTCATAATCTGAAGCTATTAATAGAGCAGAGAGCGTGGAGAACGTGGAACTTCACCAATGGGATGTCGAGATTGCAATACACTATTATTCGATAGTTCTTATACATGGAACTTCATCAATGGGATGTCGAGATTGCAATACACTATCATGCGATACTGCTAATTATTATTCGTCAAATATTAATTTTCGTTCCTAACTAACTAACTAATAATAATGTCCAATGTTTAAACAAAATTAAGATTGAATTCTACATATACAGCACAAGACAACACCGAAATTGAGTATCTTTCAGTAAAAAAATAAATAGCAGCAAATTGCAGCTATAAATCAAAATTCGTCCCAACATTCGTTAGTCTGAGTCAAGTAAGTTTACTAGATATGAGTGCTGGGACACACTCTGAGTCATCACATAATGCAGCCATAGGCGCGGAAAGACCTTATACATATTAAATACACACACACACACACACACACTTTGTTACATCGTTAGGTACCGGTCTCAGAGGGCTAGTTCTGATCGCATTAAGCCTGGTTACTAGTCGATGTTATACTAGAGCAATCTTTCATAGTACATGCTTGAAAAATAATTGATT
Organism: Dreissena rostriformis; assembly: GCA_007657795.1. NCBI lineage: Eukaryota > Metazoa > Mollusca > Bivalvia > Myida > Dreissenidae > Dreissena > Dreissena rostriformis. Next base: position 114,725 of record VMBQ01002389.1, read on the forward strand.
CAAAAGAGTACAAACAATAATTAATGATACATAATTATATTATAACACCAATATGCTTAGCAGATCAATGGAAATAAATAATAAATGGCATACAATAAACAAGAGGCCCATGTGGGCCTGAATCGCTCTACTGGCTGGAATGTCAATGGAATGGAAAGTCAACATGCAAGGGAATACTGAAAACACAAATCCTTTCATCCTTGCCAAATGAATTATCAGATGGCTTATATTTTATTTAATTTTAAATTTATAATTGCAACCAATTAAACAACCTACTTAAATGCCTCGGACCAATACAAATTCAAGGGGCGATAATTCTGGACTTTTTACTCTGATGTAACCCATTTTCAATAGGGTTTGAGTCCTNATCCTAGGTAACACCAACTTGGTATAAATAGGCAATGCAGATTTCCATCCGCACGTCATTGCTTCTTTATAAATAAATGGTGTTACTCTATTTGGCATTGCAGGTTAGAAACTACTTTAACTACATTATATTTCATTTAATTTGTTTTTACTTAAAGTTTCAAATACTTTACTGTTTTATGGTGATATAATGATGTATTCTGAATTTATGTCAGTTCTAATGATAAGTCAGTTTTGAAATGAAACGTTTAAACTTATAATAAATGTATTACTATTCCAATGCAATAGAATGAATTCTTTTAATTAATATCATTTTAATAATTATGTTGATTACTGTTTAGTTAATAAATATTCATTGTAAAAGTGAGTGGCTCTATAAAATTAAATATGTAATTGCGTATTAGTCATTTTAAATAATGTGTGTATTGTATTTTGACTGCATTTCTTCTTTATAAAGAAATGGTGTTACTCGATTTGGCATTGCAGTCGGGCTTCCTCCTACCTCTCACAGAACAACGACATCAAGAATTCATTAGCTTTAAAATTATTCAATTTACAATTGACAATTAGAAACACAAGACATACTAAAAAGAACTTTAATATTATATGGACAAACTTTAAACAAGATAAATTACTTGACAACACAAACTCAAAAACAAAACGTTGTCAAACTGGCGGAAGATCTCTGTGTCATAGTCCCTCATTTTCTCCAAAATGCCAGACCGGTTGAGGGAATGATGATGCCATGATAGTCTTACCACAATTAACATAAAGGCTGTATTTAAATTGTTCTTGTTATATTTTAAACAATGTCAAAATTGTAAATGGTAATGAAATGCACAGCATTTTGGGCTAATCCAGTGAGGTCGTGTCATATATGCACATATGATCAATTAATAACATCTAATAAAATGTTGGTTAAACATAAAAAGACATTAGAATTGTGAAAAGATGCCACATAATGTCCTTGTATACACCTTGCACATTTTAAAACGCGCTTTATTGAAACAGAGCCTATTAAGTGTTTACAAGGTTTCACTATAGCCATATAATGAAAGCTGCCTCAAAACCACATCACATATATGTGCATGTACCAAGACATAACTAAACAAGGGCACCGCCTAGCGGGTGCAGAACGCTCATCTATTTGAATCAAATCTGATCATACATAAAGAAGTTATGGCAATTTTAGCAAAATTGTGGGGGTGTGGTCATTTATTACATTATCTATTTTTTAGGGGGGGGGGATTATTTATTTTTTTAACCATGTTTACAAAAATATATGTTTGGTCATTTATTAGATGATCTTTCAAAAAAAAAAACGAAAATGGGAAAAAAAATGGGGGGGGGATTCTGGGGTGGGGCGTGGGGATGGTTTGGGTGGAGTCTATTGTGGTATGTCAGGTAAGTGTTGTTTTGTCAAAGTATGAATCAAATCTGATCATAAATAAAGAAGTAATGGCAATTTTTGCAAAATTTAATACTTTGACCTTGACAGTCAAGGTCATTCAGAAGGTCAAGGTCAAATTCAACTTGCCAGGTACAGTACCCTCATAATAGTAAGCAAGTATTTGCAGTTTGAAAGCAATAGCCTTGATACGGTACTTTAGAAGAAAAGTGGATTTAAACACAAAATTTAACCAAATATTCAAAGTTACTAAGTCAAAATAGGGCCATAATTCTGTCAAAATGCCAGTCAGAGTGACATAACTTTGCCTGCACAGTTCCCTTATGATAGTTAGTAAGTGTTGCAAGTATGAAAGCAATAGCTTTGATACTTTAGGAATAAAGTGGACCTAAACACAAAACTTAACCAAAGTTTCAATTTTCTGAGGATAAAAAGGGCACATAATTCTGTCAAAATGCCAGCCAGAGTTATCTAACTTTGCCTGCCCAGTCCCCTCATGATAGTAAGTAAGTGTACCAAGTTTGAATGCAATAGCTTTGATACTTTATGAGAAAAGTAAACCTAAACACAAAACTTAACCGGACGCAGACGCCAACGCTCAAAAGATGACAAAAGCTCATATTTTTTATTCAAAAAATAGATGAGCTAAAAATGTTCTGAGAATGATTTTCTGGACTCATGTGGATTGAATTTACGCCTACAAAAATTGCACACTTTGGAAGAAACTTTTTAAGCAAAAAAGTATGACCAACATGTTTACATTTAGGTAATGTTCAAAACATAATGCACATTAATTTGGTACAAGTTTCAAATAAATTTTAATGACACTAGTCTACAACTAAAATGAGCTTCAGATTTATTTACACATACAAATTAGACATTGATTTAACAGAGAACACAAACTCATTCAAACACAATAACATATTTGTTTAACACCATAAAAATGTTCAAACTGATATTAGATGATAATGCTATTAGTCAATTTTGGATTTTAACCCGTTGTATTCATGCTTTAATATTTGCCAAAATTTAAACAATAAAACATTGATTTATACAGTATTTATAATTTGAATAATTAAGGATATAAAATAATACACACAAAAACATTTGCTTTTATTTACAGTGTTGGATCATCTTTCATGCTAAATGATAAAATTTAATGCTTCATGAATGTACATGGCTTTCATGACATTGTTGATGATTAAGAAACATGTTGACAAGTTTATAAAGCAATTATTAAGGCCATAAACTCACAAAGAAACTGTATACATTCAGTATGTTTATGGCAAAATTTGGCATGTACTTGTCAATGAAATTTAATTATTTTCACTTATTTTAAATCCCATGTAGAAAACAATTCTTCTTTTACAGATTTTATCATCTTAANGCTGACCGATACACATTGATGTTTCATGTATTATAAAATTAACTTTCGTTTTCAACTGATTTTCAGAAGAAAGTTTGTGCATATTGCATCGATCTAAATTTAAGATTAATTGACGATTGGTTGAATAAGAACAGTGCTCGATGCGCTCACATCGCGTTACACGATTTACATATGCTCAAGAGGATATCCCTGTACCGATTGGATGTCAAATCGAGGCATACGGGGATACCTCTCATCTCAGTTTATTTAGTGTGTTTACTTCCAGAAAATGGAGAACGCATGTGTTCCTGAATTTCTGAAACACATTTATCGTCAATATTGGGCAAAAATTTAGAGTTTTTGTAAGTTATATACAGACTACTGACTAAAGTAAAGGTGGAATGATTGATCGTTTTAGGTCCCGCTGTTTGGTCAAATGTCCCTACAATTTTTTGTGGAATGTCCCGATTTGGACCTGAAAAATTCTGGCATGTATGTTCAAATACCAAAGCTGCATGCTTTGTGGTTAAAGATAAACAAGGATTTTGTATAATATAATGAAAATTTTGACAATCTAAGGGCAATAATTCTGGCATTTATTATGCAATTTTGCTCATTATCAAACATGACTGAGATCATGTGGCCATATAGCTTCTCAGCAACTTTGATAAAGAATGCTTGAGAAATGTGAATGCTAGAGTGTTTACAAACCAAATGTGGCCGTACGACGGACAAAGACCGATCCCAAAACCTCACCTGAGCAATCAGGTGAGCTAAAAAGTGTGTTTTTTTTAGCGATCTGAGTCATTTTCCAACTTGTTCGAGATATCAATAAAACCAATGTCTTGACTAAGTTTCACGATGATAAGGCAAAAAATGTGACTTCTAGTGTTCACAAGGTTTCTCTATATATAGTCATATAAGAAAAAGTGCCCCACCCCCCTTGGCGGCCATGTTTTCTGACCAATCGGGACCATTTTCGAACTCATCTAAAATATATATAAAACCAATGTTTTCAACAAGTTTCATGATGACTTCTAGAGTGTTCACAAGCTTTTTTTACTACATAAACATAAGGAAAATGCGCCAACCCCCACACCCCCCCTGGCAGCCATTTTCAATCAACCGGAACCATTTTCGAACTCAACTCTCGTATCTAGGAAACAAATGTTCTGACCAAATTTCATGAAAATTGTGACTAAAATGTGACTTCTAGAGTGTTCACATGTTTTCACTATATACATATAGAGAAAACTGCACCACCCACTGACGGCCATGTTTTTTTCCCGATCTGGACCATTTTCAAACTCGTCTGAGATATCAATTAAAACAAATGTTTTGACCAAATTTCATGATGATTGGGCAAAAAATGTGACTTCTTGCCTATTCACAAGCCTTTTTTACTATATAAATATAAGGAAAACTGAACCGTCCCCCTGGCAGCCATGTTTTTCAACGGACCGGAACCATTTTCAAACATAACTCAGGTATTTAGAAAACAAATGTTCTGACCAAATTTCATGAAGATTGGACCAAAAAACTTTTAGAGTGTTCACATGTTTTCACTATATACATATAGAGAAAACTGCCCCGCCCCCTGGTGGCCATGTTTTTTCATCGATCTGGACCATTTTCAAACTTGTCTGAGATATCAATAAAACCAATTCTTTGANAGATATCAATAAAACCAATGTTTTGACCAAGTTTCATGATGACTGGGCAAAAATTGTGACTTTTAGAGTGTTCACAAGGTTTCTCGATAGCCAAATAAGGAAAATTGCCCCGCCCATTGGCGGCCATATTTTTCAACGGACCAGAACCACTTTTGAACTCAACCAACATATCATTAAGACAAATGTTTTTACAAAGTGACATATAGATTGGGCATGAAATGTGACTTCTACAGTGTTTGAAAGTTTTTTCTTTTTTTTTACCTAGTGACCTAGTTTTTGACCCAGCTCGACCCAGTTTCGAACTTGATTGAGATATCATTGGGACAAATCTTCTGACCAAGTTTCATGAAGATCGGACAAGAAATGTGGCCTATAAAGTGTTAACAAACAAATGTTCATGGACGACGGATGGACAAAGACCGATCCCAAAGGCTCACCTGAGCAACCATGAGCTAAAAATCATTAACTTTGACCTTTAATTATGACCTTGAAACTTAACCCATAAACATGGGAAAACACTGTCTGATAAGAGGGAGTAATAATTCAAAGAAATATTAAAGTCATCTCAATAATGAAAGATTAATCAAGCAGAAACAAAAATTAATACCCTTTGACCTTGAATTGTGACCTTTACCTTTCACAAAGGAGCATGGGAGTTGCACGCTACACATTGTCTCATCATGAGGAATAATAATCAGAAGTGATATTAAAATCCTTCCAAGCATTTCTGAGCAAAAATGAAATTCTTGACCACTGAACTTGAATTGTGATCTTGACCTTTCACAGAGGAACATGGGTGTTGAACGTTAAGGTCGTACATTTTAAATTTTGGAAAATAAATATAGTCTCTAGAGTGTTTGCAAGGTAATTGTTGGCAATGTAGGACAAACAACAGACAAAAAGCAATAACACACACACATTTACCCCAGGTGAGCTAATAAATCAATAGAACAATACAATCTCTACCCTCAATAATATAATGTCCATGTTTGTGTTAACCTAATTAAACAATTTAAACTTGTAAGAACATTAATTTTTACTTTTGCACTTTCACTATACAGAAAATGTAACAAAAACAGATAATTCTTACACGAATTCAGAATACAGTATAAGTGTTCTCCTTAAACTAATCAATTCAACAGTTTTCATATTTCATAACTTATTTATTAAATACAAAAGGCAATAACCCTGGTGTTTCTCGTCAAAGCTTGTTTAAATTTAACTCCACTAACTACAGTCTGGACACATTTGGTGAATTGAAAACAAGAGGGCCATGATGGCCCTTAAACGCTAACCTGAGTTGAAGGTACATCAATTGTCAACACTTTATCTGGTAACCTAGTTTTCTACCACACTTGATCCATTATCAAACATGGCCAAATATTATTATCAAGATAAATAGTCTGTCCAAGTTCATGTGGCTAATAGTGTGGAAACAAATTTAAACTAGAGCTTTGTCACAGACGTCACGAATACCCCCACATGAAGAGTGGATGAAACGTACTTGAAATAGGGAACACCATGCTGAATGTGTAAAGCGCACTAAGTGACCCCGTGACCTAGTTTTTGGCCCAGCATGGCCCATATTCGAACAAGGCCTAGAGATCATCTAGATAAAACTTCTGACCAAGTTTAGTGAAGAGCGGATGATAAGTTCTTGAAGTAGAGAGCGGACACCATACTGAATGTGTAAAACGCATTAAGTGACCCTGTGACCTAGTTTTTTGGCCCGGCATGGCCCATGTTCGAACATGGCCTAGAGATCATCTATATAAAACTTCTGACCAAGTTTGGAGAAGATCAGAAGCAAACTACTTCAATTAGAGAGCGGACACCATGCTCAATGTTTAAAACGCACTAAGTGACCTCGTGACCTAGTTTTTGACCCGGAAAGGCCCATGTTCGAACTTGGCCTTAAGATCATCTAGATAAAACTTCTTACTAAGTTTGGTGAAGATCAAATGAAAACTACTTGAATTAGAGAGCGGGCACCATGTTGAATGTTAAAAACGTACTAAGTGACCCCGTGACCTAGTTTTTGGCCCGGCATGGCCCATGTTCAAACTTGGCCTAGAGATCATCTAGATAAAACTTCTGACCAAGTTTGGTGAAGATTGGATGAAAACTACTTGAATTAGAGAGCTGAAAACATGCTGAATGTTTAACACGCACTTAGTGACCCCATGACCTAGTTTTTGACCTGGTATGACCCATATTCAAACTTGGCCTAGACATCATCTAGATACAACTTCTGACCAAGTTTGGTGAAGATCGGATAGAAAACAACTTGAATTAGAGAGCGGACACTTAATACGGACCGACTGAACCACAGACAGATAGACAAGTTCACTTCTATATACCCCCCTAAACTTCGTTTGTGGGGGTATAAAAAAAATAAAAAATGACCTGATGACCTAGTTTTAAGATGAATGTGACCCAGATTCAAACTCGACATAGATATTGTAAAGATAAACATTTTAACCAAGTTTGATCAAGATTGAGTCATAAATGTGCCCTTTCAAATGGAAGCAAGGTTTTTCTCAGATTTGTTGTGCTGACCTTGTTTTTGGAGGCAAACGACCCAGATTCAAAAACAGCCTAGATAATTTCAAGATAAACATTCTGACCAAAACGTATTGAGTCATTAGTGTGTTTTCTAGAGTAGCAACAAGGTTTTCTAAGATTTGACCTGCCAATCTAAGTTATGGACGAACATTTCCTTTATTCTAACCAAAGGAAAAGATATTGTCAAAATAAACAATGTTACCAAGTTTCATCAAGATTGGATGAAAAATGTTGCCTTTAGAGTGGTTACAAGCTAAAAGTTGATAGCACTAGATGCACGACAACAGACGTAGTGTGACGGCAACAGCTCCTTATGAGCAGATCCTGCTCAGTTGAGCCAAAAAGTAAAGTCTCTATCCCAAATGATGCACTTTTTGCTATTTTTTTTCAATGTCAAAAGATAATTATTTCTTTATTAATGTCCAATCATGCGTATATTTGATAACACAAGTTTCATGGTAAAAAAATAATTATTGCAAGCTTGGAATGAATTACTCATCTAGTACTTAGTCTATAGGGTACAGATGTCCCTGCTTAATTTTGGTCAGACAAAACACTGAATCAACGTGCATATTCTCCATATTTACTGAACTGTACAAAGAATATTAAAATAAAAAAGTATAAAAAAACAAGCAAATTCGTAGAATTGATATCCCCCGCAACATATCTTTTGTTTGAAGATGGGTGCAAATCGGACAGATGAACATACTACAAAACAAAGGGCCATTACTCCGTTATTAACAGATGGTGTACAATGCCATATGGCGTGCATCATCGTCTTATCCATATATATACTCATACCAAGTTTCAATGAAATCCGCCAAAGCACTTCCAAGATATGGCTCCGGACACAAAAGTGCCTATAGTAAAAAGCATTTTTTCAAGATACAAAGGGCCATAACTCCGTTTTTAACATATGGTGTACAATGCCATTTGGCGTGCATCATCTTCTTATCCATATACGGTATGTTCTCATACCAAGTTTCAATGAAATCCCCCGAAGCACTTCCAAGATATTGCTCCGGACACAAAAGTACCGAACGGACGGACGGACAACGCCAAAACAATATTCCTCCGCCTCTGGCGGGGGATAATAAAGTCTATGCTGTAGAAAAGACTGTAGCGTCAAACTAAAAATGGTGCTGGGCAACTGGGCATTGAAGATACATCACTTCCAAAGAGTAGTAATTAACTTGAATATTCTTCACAGGCTGCCCACACTTATCCAAGGTTCCATTCTGCAAAATATATAAAGAGTGCATGAAACTCAAAGATGTTAGTAAAACAGGAGGCAATATGGCAATAGTTTCCTAACCTGTTATGCTTTTGCGAAAAACATATTTTTGCTATATATTTCTGTTTAGACAATTTAAACCCACAGGCATCACTGTGAATGAACAAAAACTGTCATGTGATCCCATAAGTCAACGTCAGTAGGCGTTTTGCGAAGGATAACAGCCGCATCAGGTAGGTTTTTTGTCAATATCTTTGCTGATGGTCCTCTGGCTTTCATACGACCTAGTGCAGGCAATAAGTCATGCATAAAGCTTGCAATCGGTATATCACGCTTTGTGTGTGTTGCTTTTGTTCTCGAGAACACTTCTACACAAATTTTCATTGTAGAAGCAAATGTCAGTAGTAAAACATACAAAGAGTCAGTGTTTACACAAATAAACGATAACAGAACTATATATGCGTTACCGGACGAACATATATTACATATTTCTTGCGTAAACAAACAAAAATATGTATCGGATAATAAATATACGTTTAAAGACTAGAAACAAATATGGCAAACGTCAGTAGTACATTTAAGAATGGCAACCGTCAGAAGCCAAAAAATGCAAACAACAGTAGTCGAATATATGCAGGCGTTTCATTTACTGCAAAACACGGAAACAATGTAATTTATAAACAATACTCTAAATTACTTAGAGTTAGATATTACAAATTAAGATTGATGTCACAATGCACGACATATATAACTTCTGCAACAATACAAATTAACAAATGGAAATATATTAATATGTATCGTTATTTTTTTGTGCCTTATACTATTTTAACTGTTCCTGGTTATTGTCTTCTGTGTCTTGTTAAATCAGTTTTTGGGCAAATTCTGCAGAACAGGTTGGATAAACATGTTGTCTCGTTTTCCCATGAACACTGCACCTTTAAAATAAGTTCACAAATTAAGACACTATTACACAAGTTCTAATTTGAAAGGAACATGTATATTTGTATTCGCCAAAAGGTATGCATTTCCGACTGCATTTGAATCTTGTGAATTCCAAGTCACAAATAGCATCTTAATACTGTTCTTATTTTTTTTTGGCATTAACACATTTTTCAATAAATAAAAACAAATCGATAACATGTGTAAAGAATGGACATCTCACCAGCTGTCAATCAAATTCTTATTTAACTATCGATCGAACAATAAGTGATCGATAAATCGGGTGCACCGGTTGCTATCGACCTGTCCGCCATTTTCCACACAAGCTGACTGTCTAGATGCACATGTTTTCAACGAGTTTTGTTCATTTTCTTTGAAAAAAGTTAATGAAGTATGGTTAAACTGTGTCAAGGGGGGTTATGTAAGTCAGACGGTCGGTATCCAGAAAAATTATTTGGAGGCAGTTCTTCCCAAATACCGTCGGTCCTCTGATTTTTCCGATAATGTATTGGAAAATCCGGAAATGATTTTAATACAAATTTTAATAGTAAAATTCATTTTAATTAGTAAATACTTACCTGCTATCTGATAGCTTATCATTCCGTAAGGGTTGTTATTTATCCGGAATTTCTGGAGCGACCCACCATTTGATAGTAACCCCGATTAAGGTAGTAGGTCGGAACGGTCACATAGTGCAGTGCAACCTCTTCACCAAAAGGGGCTTACCAACGATTCACTCTTCTTCCAATAAATATAATATGAAAAATATTAGGCAAAGAGCGTGGTGGGAGGTGGGACTCAACGATAGCAGGTAAGTATTTACTAATTAAAAAGAATTTTACTATAAAAATTTGTTTTAATAGCATAAATACGTTACCTGCTATCTGATAGCTGATTTTGCAGCTGCGGCGGGAAGGTTCGCGTATAGCTCCCCAATCCGCATCCGAGCAGAACACATATCCAGGGTTATCAGCTAATGATAGCAGAACCCATATCAAGGGTTATCAGCTTATCTTTGTTAGTACGGTATTGACATGACTTCTCAGATAAGAGTAAGTATGTCAATGTCTTAGAAGACAAGCCGTTTGTGGACCCACAAGGGGGCCCAACAAATACCAGTAGTCTTGTTGGCACTCAAGAGAACGAAGATAAAAGGAGGGGAAGGTGGTCGGCATCCTCCAGAAAGCATCTTGGAGCACGTCAGACATTAGGCTGTAATAAATATACGCCCATGAAGATGACAGAGCTCGTAATTCATGCGGTCTGCTCTTAAAAAGGGATGAATCCCTAGATGAGAGAGAAGAGTAAGCCTTCGTAGTTGAGGCTACCCAACGAGAAATAGAAGCCGAATACACATCGCCCCCCCCCCTTTTTTAAGGGAATGAAAATCTCTTTCGAGAATATCGAATGGACTTAACTCTGCTGATGTAGAACTTCAAAGCCCTGAATGGGCAGAGGAGTCTATCTTCATCTTCATGTCCACAAGTTCTAGAAAGACTTGGGACCTTGAAGGGTTAGAAGCCATATAGGGGAGTTGATATTTAGCAAGGAATCCCGGCTGACACAACAAATGGCCTTCTACGACAGAAAGAGCATGAATTTCACTTCTCAGTTTGACTGAAGCCATAGTAAGAAGGAAAACGGTCTTCCAGGTTAGGAACTGTTAAGAAGCCTGATGAAAGGGTTCATAGGAAGCCTAGTAAGCTAACAATGAACGCAAATCAAATCCCATTTAGGGGTAAGGGAACGTTGAAGTTCCATGGCTATGATCAGTTCCGAATTGGCTGGGTCATCACAGACTTGTGATGAATACGAAAAGCCAAGGTATGCGAAAGCATAGATCTGTATCCTTTGATGGAGCTAAGAGAAAGTTTCTTATCATCAAAGAGATAGATTGGAAAAATCCCTTATGCGTCTAGCAGAGGGATTGAGGGATCAATATGCCCTCGAATACACCAGTCAGAGAAGAGCTTCCAGAGAGCTCGTAGACTGTTCTGGTGGACTTTCTCATTGCAGAGGCAACGAGGGTTGAAGCCCTAACAGAAAAAATGTTTCTTCTGTAGGGATATCAGATAACGGCCAGACGTGTAGTGGAACATGTCTGGATCCGCATGAAGTCTGCCTCTATGAAATAGAAGATCTGACCTGTGATGAAGTTTCCTGGACAGTCGACCAGGAGACTGAGAAGGTCGTTGAACCAGAATCTCCTGGGCCACCAGATAGATTCTGGCAAGAGCTCACCCTGATTTCTCCAAGATATGGGAAAATAATGGGTTAGAGATAAGAGCAAGCGCCCAGTTAGTCCCAAGCGAACGAAAGGGCGTCTACAGCCCACGCTGCTGGAACATTAAATGGACTCACGTACAGAGGAAGTCTGTGGTTGTCTCTGGTCGCAAACAGGTCGACCATTGGATAACCGAACGTGAGAAAAATCTGGTTGGCCACTTTCTGATTAAGTGTACAATCAAAAGGAAGGAACTAGTGTTGCGAGACAAACCGTCCGCCAGGGCGTTGAGACGACCTGGTATATTAGGACGAGAAAGAGATGTTGAGGCTCTTTCAAAGAACGAGTAAGTTCCTGGTTTACAGACACATGGAGTGGGAGTGTGTCCACCCTTGTGCCTGAATGTAAGCTACGACTGATGTGTTGAATGTTGACACAATCACACAGGAGTCATGAAGTTGTGATTGGAAATGAGATACAGTCTAGATAAAACTGCTCGCAGTTCGAGATTGTTGATGTGCAGGTGATACTCCTGAGGAGACCACATACCATACATTATCAGGCTAAGTGGTTCCAGGTGAGCGCCCCCACATTCCTTGCTTGCATCCGTATGAGATGTAAGGAAGATTGCGGTGGAAGAAGCGGTACTCCTGCTTAGAGTCTCATAGTCTAGCCACCAATGAAGGAGGAGGACTAAGGACGGAGGAAGGGAATCTGTGTAAGCAGATTGTCCTGAAACCATTTCCAACAAGCTGAGAGATAGTGCTGAGGAGGACGAAGGAAGAGACGTCCCAGCAAAATGAACGGTGACCGGACCGGTGTAAGACCGACCGGTTTCCGAAGACACGTGGTCAAGAACGGGTGGGGAAAAGTCACGGCAAACCGAACTGTCCCACTCTGACCAAAAATGAAAGTCGGTTAGACTAGAAAAGTGTTGAACACTTAAGTCTATGACTGGTCTCCTAGAGCCGCTTTCCTTATGAATCAGGAAAAGGAGACTGAAAAATACTGGAGAACAAGGGTCGTGAACCCTTTCTACCGCCTTGGAGCCATCGATATGCGAAGTGCAAAAATCTGGCCCCGACTGGTACCTCCGGCATCGGAGGTTGTGGCGGTAGAAAGGGGTGTGACCTAGGGCTGACCTTGGGGAGGTCCACCCTTGCCGGAAGAAGGATTAATTGACTTCTTGTCCGGATTGGGTTTGCCCTTACTCCAATTTTGGGTAACAGACGGCTTCCGATAGGAAGATGTTCTGTTTGAAAAGGAGGCCTATGTGTGGGCTGACGTGGAGCAGAAGGACGCTTTGTAGGGATTTGTAACTGTCCCTTTAGCGTTCTTGGCCGGTGGGGCTCCTGGGGGCTTAGAAGCAGGGCGCTTAAAAACCACAGGGCGCTGGCCAGAGTTGCTCCTGGCTATGGAGGCATGTATCTGATCTTCACGATCAGCAGTAAGTGCCGCCTGTATCTTCCCTCCGAAAAGAGAATCTGCTGTTAAGGGAGCAGTTCGAAGGGAGTTAACGCCTGTTTCCAAAAGGAAAATATTGGGCAAGGAAGAGAGGATGAGTTCTCTCCGAAGCCTTTACATCTCAGACATTGACGACGCAGCATTGTGAGATAAACACTGCGTAGTACGTGAAAGGTGTATCAACAAGGCACGGAGCTCCTCTGGGATTAAATCAGAGAGCTCCCAAACCATGTCTAAGGCTGTGGCTGCCATAAGATCTAGCTGGATAGCCAGACCTATGGAACGGCGTTCTCACAGCTCCCAATTTCCAACAGGGAATAAGGGACTGCTGTATGGGTGGATGATGAAGGCATTGTAAGGGACAGCTTACTAATGTCAGCATCAGGAACCGGAAGTTTGGAAAGGTCCCGGTAGAAGCTTGGTCGGGTACCGGGGCCTTATAACTTTTCCAGCCGTCCATCTGTTTAGGCTCCGTCAGCTCCTTTGGGGCTTTCCATGGAGATGGCGAAGGCTTATTGGCTGGCTCAAGTGACTGGAATACAGCCATTGTGGAAGAGCCAATAGGAAGGCGGAGATCCACTCGAGAAGTCGCCTTACTTATCCTGCCGGGCTCCCGTCTGCGGGCTACCTGTTCTGTAACGGTAACCGCAGATCCTGTAGGAGACAAGGAAGGGCGGGGGCAGAAGTCCTCATCTAAGGTATGGAACATTAGTTCGTAAACCTGATTGATAGAGGCCAAATAATAAGGTTCGGCCTCATTTGACTCCGAACCCGCCTCAATCGAACCGTCTGCGAGAGCATTGGATTGATTGAAACCGGTGAGTATAGAAGTAGGAATACTAGATTCATTCGCTTCTATCATGAGAGGATCGTTTTCCGGTACCATCAAGGATATAGCTGGTGAGCTAGGTCGATCAGTGATCAAGTCAGCAGACTCACTTTGAATACCAGCGGTCGCTGGTAAAGGATCAGTCGTAATAGGAACAAAGATTCCCGGCGACTGTTGGATCCACAAAGTATTGGGATTTGATGGTGTAGCGGCAGCCCGGGGTATACTTCTATGCAATGTGGAAGAAACCCGTGGGGCTGAAAACGCAGCCAAAGAGGTTAGGTTAACCTCTGTATCTAGAGCCTGATATGGATGCGAACTAGTGTTTGAATACATATTATGCCCAGTGATATTAGGAACGGCTGAAGTGTGTGTTGAGGCCAATATAGAGGCCGACACACGTGGAAGGGTGTCACGAGATTCCTCAGATAAGGATCGCCTAGGGGACCGAGGGGTCCGAGAGCGCCTAATAGAGGAAGGTCGATGTCCCTTATCCCTGCAATGCCGAGACACTGTTCGGCGACGCTTGAAATGAAGTGAACCAAAATGGGTGTGTATTTATACGCATCCGGAAGAAGAGTGAATCGTGGGTAAGCCCGTTTTGGTGAAGAGGTTGCACTGCACTATGTGACCGTCCTGACCTACTACCTAAATCCGGGTTACTATCAAAGGGTGGGTCCCTCCAGAAATTCCGGATAAATAACAACCCTTACGAAATGATAAGCTATCAGATAGCAGGTAACGTATTTATGCTATTAAAATTGCAGGACCTCGTGTCCGGTAATAAAATTATGGCAAAAATTTGGAATTCCATAAGCTTTTTTCAGACAAATATCAATGCAAATGTTAGATTTAACCGAATTATTAATGAAAACTCCGATAATGTAAAACGTCTTTTCATTGGTTTCATTTTTTGAAGGACGTAAGTGTTTATACGGTATCCGAAGATTTTTGCTTCGTCGTCAAAGCGAATAAAACACTACGTCATCTCTATATGAGTACATTCCGCAAAGGGAGAGAATCAAAATTGACAATCACCTGCCTTTCTGGTTCCCGTTTTATCGGATTAATTCGTAAGGAAGCAGGGCATAAACAAAGGCCATTGTAACCTTCCCGCAAACTGTCAACATCAACACAGGATTTAAAAGGAAAACAATCTTGGGGATTCTAAATGAATAAATGCATAATTACTATTACGTAGTTAATGAAAAATAATGTTAATTTTATTGGTATACATATATAGAATGGATATGTTTTATAATTATTATAATAATATTAAAATATTGTTAAAAAATCTCATTTTTGTCTTTCTTCTACATTTTTCTTTTTTGGGCCGGAAATGATCAGTCCGGGCCCGCAAAGGCTGCATGATTATAGGACCTCAGGGCCGGCAATAAATTATTATTTGGGGAAGGACTGTTTGGAGGCATTGAATTTATAAAAAAATTAAAGCCGAAACGTGACTTTGACAAGCGCGATTGGTAGCTTCAATGTGTAGAATTAAAGAAATCCCTATTATAGAACATTAATTAGTTTCAGAAAATTACCAAACTTATTTTTTGTGTAGCACTTTCCGTTATACAAATTGATAAATATATACACTGTATATGCATTGCTTAATATGAATTATATAAAATTTATATGTACACACATGAGGGATTTTGCTGCCTCCTCTCCGTAACTTATCGAAATCCCCGTTATAAATCGGTAGTTTGTGTAAAAAAAACGTGAAAACAATGTTGTGTTAATATTTTCATAAATAACATGGATAAATGCCATCGTAGACGGGTTATTTATTACTAATACCACCATTACACATGGAAGCTTGGGGGATGTCGGTACGCGCGCGAGTGTTTGCTATTGGAAGCTTCAATATGTTTTTGTAGTATTATCGAAATCCCCTTTAAAAAACCTTAATTTAGTTAAGAAAATGATAAAACTGATGTGTTGTTTCGCACGTTTAAGTATAGTGACACACACACACGTGTCGCGCTCGCACCATATCATTTACCATACTCGTTCATAAACGTTCAATTTCAAAGGAACTTTTCATACACATTTATTTATACAGCAGAGTTGCAGTTCTTATGTGTGCGTGGTAATAAATACTACCAAGCTTCTGAATCTTACTGTTTTGAGCAGAAATATAATACTTGTTAAAGTAAATGTCATTATATTAGTAAACATAGTTATGGGTGTGTCTTAAAGGTAGAAGGACCGCCTGCATATATTCATCTACTGCCGTTTGCATTTTTTGGCTACTGACGTTTGCCATTCTTAAATGTACTACTGACGTTTGCCATATTAGTTTCTACTCTTTAAACATATATGTATTATCCGATACATATTTTCATTTGTTTATGCGAAAAAATGTGTAATATATGTTCGTCCGGTAACGCATAGATAGTTCTGTTATAGTTTATTTGTGTAAACACCGACTCTTTGTATGTTTTACTACTGACGTTTGCTTCTACAATGAAATTTTTTGTCGAAGTGTTCTCGAGAACAAAAGCAACACACACAAAGCGTGATATACCGATCGCAAGCTTTATGCATGCCTTATTGCCCGCACTAGGTCGTATGAAAGCCAGAGGACGATCAGCAAAGATATTAACAAAAAACCTACCTGATGTGGCTGTTATCCTTCGTAAAACGCCTACTGACGTTGACTTTTGGGGTCACGTGACAGTTTTTAGCATAGTTGCAACGCAACTATGCTTATGTTAGAGCTACATTTCGAAAACTGACATGGAACGGTTGACCATTATGAAGCCTTACCTGATAAAAAATCAGACGAAATATCTATTTAATAAAGTATATGGTAATTCTTACAATTTTTTATTTAGAAACGTTTTTCTAACGTTTTCTTCCAAGAATATTGCTGACACCGTTTTGAGTGAATTTTTCTAAGACCGTTTTACGTGAAAAACCTTCTAAGAAACTAAGACAAATTTCGTTCGTAAAACAATTCTGTTCTTGTTGATAGTGACCTCACACCTACTTTCTATTTCCGTTGTTTTCTGTTCTGGGACAGGTCAAATGTTTACATAACTGAATTCATTAGGCCCTGGTTTAAGGATATGTAAAATTTCATTGGTTAATTATAAATAGAAATTTACATATTCTCAACAGGATGGGGCATAAAGCACTTTCATTCTTTGAAAATGTGTAAAAAATGGCGGAGTACGATGAATGTTTTCTGATTTATGACATGGATTCTGACCTACCTTTCTATGGATTTGATGAAGTAGAGTTTGAAAGTAATAGAGATGTGTTAATTGAAATAAAAATGAATTACTTTGAGCCAGAAATTAACGTTACGAGCAGTGCTAACTGTTTAAATGTGGCATGGAATTTAATGGATTCGCGCGAATTCTGGACGAGTGTAGTGTCTGTAAAATATTAAATGGAAAGCTGTAAATGTATCAAGTCGGAAAAGAAAACGGATGGTTGCATAATGGTATGCGTGAAATAATGTAATTCTATGTATTTATTTTCATAGTTATGTCATTTTGTAACCATTCACATTCGTCACGATTTGGAATTCCCATTTAATAGAACATTTTGGTAGCATGAACCAACAAGACTCGTGATGTCACAAATCCTTAACATTTACTTCAGCAGCAACTTCCCTGTATCTTGCAACTATGCTTTCAACGCCATCGGCGCTCTCGTTGTTCATTCACAGTGGGCATGGCCAATTGTGACCATAGGGGGGATGATTTTAATGTACATGGTAATGGCCACTCTGCAATGAATGTTATATAACAAATATTTTACCTCTGGACTTTGTATTTTCATACAAGAAAACTAAATTTATTTTGCTAATTCTTTATATTTATAATAGTTTGGCAAGTTTTGACCCCAAAAAAAACATTATTTGAACAAACCTTTAAAGAGGACCACTTTAGGATGTAACATACCTAGTAGTACACCACTGGACCTAGTGGAAATGTTATTTGATTTATCAAGTCTATATAAATCATTAACTCCTTGGGCATGGCAAATGCTGACCCCAGGGGCATGATTTGAACAAATTTTGTAAATAACCACTATCTGATGTTACATACTACTGTGGATTAATTTAATTTTGTTGACATTTTGTGTTTTTGTCAAGTCATTCATATTGATTGGATCTTTAATATGTGTATTATTTTTATAACGTCTCATAAAATACATTGGAGGTTTTTGTTGAACATTCAATTTCCTGAATAAGCTGACCAACGAAAATAAAGTGTCTGACAAACAATATTTTTTTCTCTATAAATATCAAAGCTGTGGGTATTGTTTCAGAGAAGAATTTATCTGCTATATGTCCATATTAAAAATGTGGACATATTTTTGACACTTTTGACCCCAGGAGCATGACTAAGTAGAGGAACACCATACGATGACGCATACTAAATATGAAACCCCTAACCATTGGAATTTCAGAGAATAAGAATTTTAAAATAGTTTACTATATATGTCTATATCATGTTACACCTGCAACGTGGTTAGTATGAAACCAAGATTGGATCATAAATGCGATTTCTAGGGTCTTAAAAAAAGTTTTACATAAGTAATATAAGCAATACTGCCCGTCCCTGGCGACCTTGTTTCAACAAACTGAAACAATTTTCAAATCAAGCTAAGATAACATTAGAAAAACTCGTCTGACCAAGTTTCATGAAGATTGGACAATAAATGTGACTTCGACATAAAACAAGGTTTTCGAAGATTGACAGGTACGTTCCAGTTGTCATAGACAATGCACTAGTACACACAAACAATGTGCACATGTGCATAAAATGTAAACAAATGAAGGGTTCGAACAGAGGTGAGGTTAGAGAATAGGTACCTACCTGATAGAAATCACATGTTTGGTCCAATCCTCAAGAAACATGGTCAGAACATTTATTCTAATGATATCTCAGCCCAGTTTTAAAATTGTTCCGGTCTGTTAAAAAAACAGGGCCACCTGGGGCTGAGCCAGTTTTGAGCCCATGGGCATAGCTTGAAAAAACTTTTTCACAAAATATTTTTAAAAGGTATTATCTATATAAGTAATATGTAATATTGTTTTGACCCCAGGGGCAAAGCCAGTTTGAATCCAAGGAACGTAACGTAATTACTCTAACCTTTGGGACACTTAAAAATAATGAATTTGTTTTCATGTTCAAAAAGTAAGATACTCAAAAATATTTCCAAATACAGTGTCAGAATATTTAGCAATAAACTGACAATATACCTCTCGCATGGGATGATCCTATATTCATGTAAATATCATCACCTAAGAATAATAGCGAGTGCTTGTGAATCACACATTGTTTAATATTAATTACTTAAGGTCATGTTTGCAGAAGAGTTAACTAATTTCCTGTAAGATTTTTTGTACAGAAAGATATAACATGGTTGTACTTTAGCCACAGAGTACAAGGATTGGCATTTGATATACTGTAGTAGTGTCTATTACCGGTGTACAAGCCTTTATACCCAAATAACGCAAATGTTACGGTCCAATATTTTATTGTATTTATCTGCAAGGTTGTAAAACACTTGTGTGATGTGTCACAGGATCAACGCAAATGGGTCGATTTCTGATCAAATGCAACTGCAAACTTTGTAGAGGACCTCAAGAGAATACCATATGCCAAATATGAAAGCCAGGCGCTTGGCAGTTTCAGACGAGAAGCTTTTAAAATATATTCCCTATAAAAGTTTATGTAAAACTTGTTACAGATGGACGACAGTCATCATGGTATCCCAATAGCTCACGTTGTGCTCAGATGAACTTCAATGGGTCAAAACTTCAGTGTTTTTTTCGACAAAAATCCAAACAAAAATATGGAGGTGCCCAATATCAGATGATGGTAAATATGTTTCTATCATGATTTAGTTGCCAAATAAATATACCCCACCCCTTTGAATGTGGGACAATTTTTTTAATTTAAACGGTCCCTCTGCCTTTTAATATTCATTATAAATATTTCTTGTCTTATTTTTATGCTGTTTTTATGCTAGTTACCACTAAAGAAGCTTACCTCCTGGTCTATAAATGGAGTGAAAGGCTGGTTGCATGGCAGCTGCCTGATCCGAATACATTGCGAGTCTCTGGGAGGCCAGTCCTTGGTAGCTCTGCAGCTGAATGGCGTGATCTCCACTCTGGTCGGGATGCAGCCCAACCAGTGTCAGGCCTCTATGGTTGCCATGGAAACCAGTGCTGAACTGGCCTGTGGCATTCATGGTAACAGGATTCTGCAGTTGTGAGAGATTGGGCTGTATCAGCAGCTGGGACCCAATCGCTCCCCGATGGTCCATGGTGAAGTCAGAGAGCACAGAACCAGTGGCAGATCCAGGTGCTGGTGGCACTATTCTGGTAATGGGTGTCCCAGAGTGACTTGGCTGGGGACACACTGAAGAGGGCTGCTCACATTTGCTACCAAAACTGTGCACATTGGCTTTGATCTGATTGTGAAGGCTTGAGTGTGGGCTCATGTTCTGGGTTTGAAATGGCATCGGAACAAGATGTTGCTGAAAAACTGAAAGTTGCAGTCCTTGCTTAGAGTTTAAGGACTTGATGTTGACACATTGCTTTCCACTGCCTGAATAGCTATGACTCTGAGATATAGGAGCAACAAGTGGAGCATTTGAGTTAAGGAAGTTGGTATATTTTGAAACGTTATTAGCACTTGTCATGTTGATGGTCTGTTGGATTGATGGAACTATATTTACAGCAGATATCTTCTCACTAGCAGCAGATGGCGATGCTATCTTTTCACTGTTGGTCCCTGCAGTACGAGCTAAACTTGCAGTTGTGAATGTCAAAAGTTGTGCAACCCCATTACTTTGCGATATGATTGCCATAGGTAATGTGTGATGTGTTCCAGACTGAGTGGAAATGTTCTGAGCAGGAAGCCCGGTGATATATTTCACAGCACTCTGTTGTGGCTGATTAACTCTTCCTTGTGACTGTGCATATACGGTGCATGTTGTTGTTTGAGTACCAATAAGAGACTTTGGCGAAACTTTGATCACATGAGCTTGTTTGTTGTTAGGTTTTGGATCTGCATTAAAAACCAATGTTTGTTTACTGGAAGAAACAGGTGTCACCAAACCCTGTGCATTAACCCATGTATGATCTGAATGGTTGTTACTTTTTGAAGAATTGGTTATTCTACCTATCACAGATTTCTGATTGCCAAGCCCTGAGTTAGAACTTTTATCTGCAGGGTTTACAGAATGCATTGCTGTAGAACATCCAATTGTATTCACTTGAACAGTTTTCATTAAGTTGGGGTTCAAGAGATGTAGGGTATACTGTTGAACACTGTTTGCGAGGTCATTACCAGACCATGGAATAGTCTTAGCAGGAAGCATTGGCTGTGTCGGCAGTGTCTTGTATTTCAAAAGTTTCTTCTTAGAATCATTGCCAGATTCACTGCTGTTGCTGTTGCTAAGACTACTTGGTGATGAGCTAGGGCTTCTGCTGCGGGATATAGAACTAGAGCTGCTGGAAAACTTAGAACTTAGCGAGGCTGAGTTTGGTGATGCAGGAGGGGATATAGATTCCAACCGGGGCCTTTTGGGTGAGCCATTACGTATCTGACCTTGACTTTTCTTCTGTACTTTTTTATTTGTTAACTGACTTTGAATGTCAAATGATTTGAAGAGGGGATCTTCCGTAAAAGGTTGCTTCTGTTCTTCTTGGAGAAATTTGTGTTCTTCTGCAGCAGTAGCTAACAGGGCATCAAATGTGGCAGAAGGATGCTTGCTTGAGCCTGGATAAGAGAGCATAACACTGACATGTACATGTTTTTTCACATTTTGTTTATAACAGACAAACTAGCAAACATTGCATGATATTGAAATGAGATTAACCAGTTAGAGGTAAGACTGTATTCCTGACAAGCCATACATTCAGGATTGGAGGTCCAACACAATTCAAGTTATTTACAGTTGGTCCTCAAGTAAGTAATTTTCATCAAAAATAAATGTTGTTCACCAACATTTTTAGAATATTTAATTAAGACTATTCAGTATTAAACATGTTGTTTTTGCAGTTCATCACCAAGCATCATCATTATGATCATCGTTTGAAAGAACCAAAATAAACTATGTCGTTTTGGAAACGTTTTTCTTCATAGGCAGAATTAATATTCAGACAACTGCATTAAGACAATGATTTTCAACAAACCACAGTCTCTACAGACAGGTTAGACTGAACTTGTTGTATGCAAACTTAAACATGAATTTCAAATTGCATGCAAACCTTAACCTGACTTTTATAAGAACAAAAAGGGGCAATATCCTCATTAAAATCTGATAGTTATAGGTTAGGTAGTAATGTCAGGAGGTTAAATGTCCCAGCAATTGTAATGAGAAGTGCAGATTTTGATCTGAAGAATTATGGCATGTTTGAATTGAAACACCTCATAGTCTTAAGTGGAGACCACATTTGAACAAGACTATTGCCAAGCAATATGGTCCCCTACTGATGAAACTCCACCATTTTCAGCAATATTTCTAGTCTATTTGTTGCCATAGCAACCAGAATTCTTGACGTAGGAACAAAATGAAACTAGAAATGGCCCAGCAGATGCCCACGCGGATAGATGTTATATTAAAAGGCAATTTTGGGTGGGCAAGGCCTATGTTGGTGGGGACCTGGTGTGGGTACGAAAAAAAATTTGGTTACGAAAAAATTTGGGTACGAAAAGAAATTTTGGTATGAAAAAAAATTTGGATACGAAAAAATTTGGGTACAAAAAAAAAATTGGGTACGAAAAAAAAATACATTACGAAAAAACATTTGGGTACAAAAAAAAATGGGTACGAAAACTTTTGGGTACGAAAAAAAAAAAAAATGTGGGTATGCGGAAAAAGTACCCGTGGACCTCTTGATAAATTTGAAAGAGGATGGGAACCAAGCTTCCTTTCCTTTTATCAATGGCCCTGGGTTGGGTAATGTGGCCATGAATGGTCGAGATAGACCGTGTTGTCATAAGAGATGTTCAGTATTAATTTCAAGTCATTTGGTGAATAAATGAAGAAGTTATGTTAAAACAAATATTTTGGCCCCACCCCAACCCCCATCAGCTGATATCTCCTCCTACACTATTAGCACTAGAACCTTGAAACTTACACACAGCTATGAGCATATGTGCGACGGTGCACTATTTGGAATTTTGATGTGACCCCTGGGTCAAAAGTTATTATCATGTGCGTTGCATGTTGTTAGTAAAATGAGTACTTGTTTAACCCATTTTACCCATTTATTTACCCATAACTTTTGACCCAGGGGTCAGATAAAAATTCCAAATAGCTCACCGTCGCACATATGCTCATAGCTACCATGTGTGTAAGTTTCAATGTTCTATTGCTAATAGTGTAGGAGGAGATAGTGTGCAGGACGGACGGACAGACGGCGGAGATCAATACAATATCCACACGCTTCTAAAAGTGTGGGGATAATGACGTGCATAATCTCCATATTGCCATCTATCCATGTTTCAAGTTTCATGAAAAAATATGAAGAACTTTAAAAGTTATCACAGGATCCAGAAAAGTGTGACAGACAGAGCGCAAACCATAATTCCCCTCCGGCGAAACGGGTAGGGGACAAAAAAAGACTCACAATTAATTATAAACCGGGGTAATCATATTCTACTACACAAATGAGTTAATTTATCGTTGTCATGCAACTGCAGTATTTTCAGATTTTAGGAGAACAAGAGATGTGTTTGTCAGAAACACAATGCCCCCTACTGCGCCGCTTTGAAAAAAAAATAAACAAGAAATGTGTCCACACGACACGGATGCCCCCAACTGTAACTTTGTCACTACATAAAAGCATAACTGTGTAAAAAGTTTAGAGAAGTGCGAAAACTATATGCCGCAAGTTTGGTGAAGATCAGATGAAAAGTACTTGAAGTAGGGAGCGGACACCATGGTAAATGTTAAAACGCACTAAGTGACCGCCTGACCTAGTTTTTGGTAGCAGTCTATTTTGATGTACATTAAATAATTGGGCATGTGTTCCTCATGGACTTCATGATGTTTACAGGTCAACACTCAGAGGCCCATACATGTATTAAATTTGGTGTTAAGAGTATGGTGTGTAAAATTGTGATCATGTGTTTTAATGTATAAAGTTAGGCAGGGCCTCTATTTTACTTTTAATACATGAAATTCTCATGGGATCCATTATTTAAAACAGTATAAAAGCCACTGTTTAGGCTCAAAACTGTGTCTCACTTGATTTTCTGGCCAAAGAACACAAAAGGCAAGAAGTTAATGTACTACACACACAAGTGGCCAGCTTACAGCAGGAGATTAAAAAAATGAAATTTAAAGCACAAGTTCCTGACCATTCGGATGTTGAGAAGGCCATGATGGAATCGGATGATGTATTCAGTGATGAAGAAGCTAAATTACCGAAAAAGGCCAATCTACAAGCAGTAGATGATCAATCAACATGTTTATCATGCTTCTGTTACATTCACTGTGAAAAAAAATCAAAAAAATCTTAAACAGTAATTGTTTTCAATGTTAACATCACCACTAGATGTCTTGAAATCTGTACCTTGGATAAATATGTTTCTGTCGAAAGACAGATGTGAAAATAGTTTTATAACTATACTTTAACTTAACTAGCATAAAAATGAGAACTTTTTAAGTAGAGGTTTCTTGTAGCCTTTGACAGACNGTCTTCTGTCAAAAGCCTTAAAATAAGTATAACTTAAACATCGCAAGTGATATGACGTTTGTTTTAGCTTTAACGTCAAATTAATAAAGTACAGTAAAGTGGAAACGATTGATCATTGAACATCCTCCAGCACCTCACATGGAAAATATAAGTGGTGAAAAAAACACTAAAAAGGTCAAGATGAACATCCTTGTTCAAATTAACTCATCAACTATAGTTCTTGTCTGGGTTTATATAGATAAGAAAAAATTCGTCAAAGTTTGAGTACAAACGTATTTTGTATATTTGTATCTTTTCTTGACATATGTTAAGGACGTCAAAGTATGAGGATCTTGTATATTTATATCTTTTCATGACATATGTAAAGGATGTCAAAGGAAATAAACGACCCCGTAGGCCCTTGCTGCGCTAATAGATACTTGTGACTAGAGTGTCATTTCAGTCAAACATCATATAAGAAGTAAATAAATCAAAGTCTCATATCCGTATTAAGTACAAAAAAGGTCCTACCTGTTTCCGATCTGATAATACAACAAAAAAAGGCCAAACTTGAAAACCATGTTTCTTTCGTAAAGCACAACCAACAAATTAGATAAGGGAACTTTCATAAACAGTTCATAATTTCATGAAATTATTAATTTGAATATTTCAAAGTCAATAAAGATCCTAAAATATGATCTTTTAAATCTTTTGAAGAGGATACATCTAAAAAAAAACACAAACAAGATATCAAAAAACTTTTGGTCAGCACATTGCATGAGTAGGTCGGTTTGTAGACCTGAACATATCTTGACACCTAAGTACTAATGTCCGTTTTTGACATAATTTCAGTTGCACGTTAAAATTCATACTGTAATCTATATCATCCAATGTAAAAGAAAATTAACATCACACTAAAATATTGTTATGTACTTTGCTTCGNGACAGTGCGATCACTATATGCCACCCTACCGGGGGCATAAAAAATCAATTAGGGTGGGTTTACAAATTCGGGTTTCTCATGCAGTGTTTTTTTCCCCACCATTTTGGGAATGGGGCCGGGTCTCTTTAGATTGGGAAAAATCACGTTGTTTTGACCAAAATTAGGGAATTAGTGTTGTTGCTGTTATGCTAACAAATGCTTCAAAATTGAGAATTAAAATGTTTTCAATATTTTACTTACTAAGGTTCAACTTATAAAGCTGGATGGGAGATGAACTAAATGTTGACATCTAAAAAAAGGGGGGAATTTTTAGGTCCCATTTGGGAAAAATATATACTTTCAGTGATTTTTTTCCTTTTTTTTAAAGTACTGGAAAACGGCACTTTCCCAATTTAGAAAAAAAACTACAAATTTCCCAATCGCTGTCAAAAAAAATCCTAATTGAAGGTTGTTTCCAACACATTTTTTTTTTATTTATAAATAAAATGCAACATTTAAATAGTTTCCCTATTCAGCTCTATGGGTTGAACCTAAGTAAAATTAATATTGACAACACTAGGTTGTCAATTTTAAAGTAATTATATTGTCCTAGATATTGTCTGGATACAACTTCTTACCAAGTTTTGTAAAGATCATATGAAAACTATTTGATAAGAGAGTGGACAACATGCTCATTGTTTAAAACGCACTAAGTGACCCCGTGACCTAGTTTTTAACCCGGCATGACCCATATTCGAACTTGACCTAGATATTGTCTCGATACAACTTATGACCAAGTTTCGTAAACGGATGAAAACTATTTGAATTAGAGAGCGGACAAGCTTGTTCCGCCCGCCCGCCCTCCAGCCAGCCCACCCACATTCGCAAATCTAATAACAAGTTTTTTCCTTCGGAAAACCTGGTTAAAAAAACACTGTCATGTTACAGGAGAAAGAATTTATTTTTAGGCCTAACAGAAACAAGTGATGTGTTTGTGAAACACTATGTCCCTTTTTGAGCAATGTTGACCCATATATTTGACCTTGTGCAGCTCCATGAGATACACATGCATGCCAAATATCAAGTTGCTATCTTCAAAATTGCAAAAGTTATGGCCAATGTTAAAGTTTGTGCAAACCAACAAACAAACAAACCAACAAACAGACAGGGCAAAAACAATATGTATAAAAATATCCCTATTATAAAATATCCTACAAAATAACATTTACGTACCTATTCCAAGAAAAACAAGCAAATTCATTGAATTGATATCCCCCGCAAAATAAACTTTGTTTATAGATGGGTGCAAATCCCTTGATATATGGTATAATCCTAAAAAATAATAATTAAGTCTAGGGTTATTGTTTTATGCATTGCAATTCTTCTCATCGATATCTATACACCAATGAAGTTGCATGTTGAAATCTTGTATCGTATCTGAGATATACATATAGCCCTGAAAAGTAATACCATAAAACAAGAGGGCCAAGATGGCCCTAGTTCGCTCACCTGAGGAGTCGGTTCATTCAATTTTTGTCAAAAATATGACCTAGTGATCAAGTGT
>VMBQ01002390.1:0-32084 GCA_007657795.1 Dreissena rostriformis
TACACTAGACATGGATGAGTGCAAACAGGCAAATATTTGTGGGATTCACCAACACTGTGTCAACAATGATGGCAGCTTCTCATGTATTTGTGATATCGGCTGGATTGGTGTCAGTTGCATGGAAGACGTGAATGAATGCAAAAATGCAAGCATGTGTGGAACACATCAACACTGTGTGAATTCCATTGGAAGTTATGCTTGCGACTGTGACATCGGATGGCAGGGAGACAACTGCTCTAATGATATTGACGAATGTACCCATGCAAGTAGCTGTGGAGCATACCAGCAATGTGTCCATAGTGTCGGTACCTACATTTGCCTTGAAGTCACGATGGACACATCGACAAAGTTTGCCAACACAAACTACATAAATGAAGCGATAGTTACAGCATCTGATGGATTCAGACCTTCTACTGTAGATAATGCAAAGAATATCGATGACGGCCTTATGCACATTGTACAGAGTTCTCAACATGTGAGGGAAAATTTGGACGACCAGCAAGAATTGATGTTGTTCTTGGCTCAGTATTTGGTACCGTTGCCTTCATTTCCGGATTTTTAGTTGCACTTGTTGCATATATAAATTGCAGGTAATAATAACGTTATACCTTCCGTAGACAATTACCCTAAATTGTAAATACTTGATCAATATTTTTGTCTTATATTCTTTAAAACATACTACATTTTATTCTTCTCATAATCGTATTCCATTGTGTGTTTTAACTTTTACATGTATTAATATGAGAAGATATTTATATTAATAATGTATATTATCAGTCGTCGTTTATATTTTGCAGCAAGAAAAACAAAGTGGGATCGAAGAAAGAAAACGATAACCTGTGTATGGAAAGTGACGACCTCCCAAGGGTTTTCATTATTGACAAAGATGGGCGGTTTAAAACAGTTTAATCAGAAAGTGGACTTTTACCTTATTTAATACTTCTATATTTGTATTGCAGCGCTTTATTACAAAGATCACACACCGACCAGCTGTCCCTTTAACTTTAAAATATCACACGTATTAACATTAAGTAAAATGTTCTACAACAAATGATGTGTTGTTTTAATTAAAACTTTTCTTTGACAATTTCAATCCTGAAAATCAGTCTTATCATGTTCACTTATATTCCGTTATCAAAAACGCAGGTTTCTTTGACTTACTTGTTCAGTTTAAAGTGATATATTATTTAACTAACCCATATCTTTAGCAATGTTTAAACAAACTTTCAAATATCCTAGCAGTATCTGAATATACACAGATCTTATGAGTAAAATTTAATATACGTTCATTTTTTTTCGTATAAAGGCCCTGCACATGTCTTTTTTTAAGTTTATTTGTTACTGTGAATGCCAGGTGAAATTAATGTCTGCGTATTATTTTTAACTGTACGAGTATAACAGTTAAATAGTTATACTATTTACAGTTACCGCTGAGTTATTCGTCGATTTACAACAACTACAGTTGAAAACAGCTCAATCAGTTGGTTGACAAACAATCAAACAATTCCTATCAATACAAAGTAAATNGGTATGTCAACAAGGACGAAATTGTTGTTGATTTTAATGACAAGTTAAATATGACTGATTAAGGTGTTAGTTTTGTTCCTGTCGATGAACTGCCAAATAATGAAACAAATGCGGTTTCAAGAACGCCAACCAATGAGGACAGCGCATTGTTTAAAAACGACATTAGAATAGCAATGATTAGTGCAGGGTCTGTCTTTGGAGTAATAACGTTGATGGCCGGAATTAGAATTGCATATATTACCTTCAAGTCAGGACGGTAAGTTTTCTTAAATATCTAGTTTAATGTTTTTGATGTACATGTTAATTACAACTATGCGAGTCTATCATATCATAAAATTCTTCTTAATTCGTCTTTACGTGAATCAATAGCAAAGTGTTGATCGTTTTAATACTGCATGCGTTATTGCTATATAGCAATATGTTTATTTCATTTGTTTCAGAGTCGTTCCGACGGACGCTGTAAGGCATTGTTGAACATCATGACAGTCATGTTTATCATGTCGATTGCTTTGTCATTTTGAATATAATTAATCGAATATCTAAAGTTGTGATTGTGCTGAGGTTGTAAGTTATTTTATAGTATTTCGATAATCTTGTATGTCGACGCCAATAAGATATTAACACTTTATCAATCGTTTACCTCGTGTATTTACTAATTCACGCGCTAAATAAAAATAGTAAAGTAAGCAAACTCCAACTGCATTAGCCTTCAACATGAAAGGTATATTGAGTGAATACTATGCTTCATTGTTTATTGAGAAATACAGGTATTATATTAACCGATCTAAGATTATTCGATATTAAGCGCGTTGATTGTAGACAAATATTATTTCAAACATAGTTGCAATCTAAGCTCATTCCCAGACAAAATGTGTGTTTTAATACAGGTACTCGATTAAGAAAATAGAATTCATCAATCAGATAGAGCTATATTAGCTTCACTTATTTTCTTTTGTTATGTATTTCAAATTTTCTAATGTAAGTATTTTTACTTTCTTTATATCGTTAAGCTATCCGGCGAGTGTATGCTAAACATGCCCGGCAACCTTTCTGACCGATATTACGGAGATATTACAAAGAACTAAAAAACTTAGCGTTCAAAGACGGCACATTGATAATATTGATGTAATATTCAGCAAATCCGGAAGAATAACTTTTTGGGGTTTTCTGTATTGATACGTTTATTTAAGTACAGTCAAGTTACCATTACCAGATCATTACCTATAGCGGATCACTTTGATGTTCAAGACTGCGTATCACGATAAATAATTGTCATTTTAAGATGATATTTTGAACACAGCATTTTCAAGGCCTGTTCTTTAAAACGCATTGATTGAGTCGTAATCGGAGCTACTCTTTGTCAAACATTTCGGTATGTTTTGCTGACATGCATATACGACTTTGTTGACTTCCGTCTCGTTTCCAAATCGAGATTGAACATTTTTCGCGGCAATATGCTATAACTCTGTTGGAAAGTAAGAAGTTTACGCATTAATTTAAAGGCCATCAAGTAGTCTTTCTGCCTACAAAAGTCCATTTCAGTTTTGATGTTTTTTAGTGTTTAAGATTTTGCAACACCTTAAATAAAATGAAGAATTAGGGCAATAACGGATCAACCGTGATAATATGCGTATTGATAATATATTATATTAAAATATATGCAAATCTTGTTGATTCTTAAACTAAATGATCTCAATCTTTATGTTTTATTTATGTTCCATGTTTAATATCGATGTTTAGATATGATTTAAACAATTTACATGGTTTATAAGATGCCCATATCTTTTCGATCTATTTAGGATTTTCAACAGATAATTCACACAAGAACACCATGCGTAAAGTGAAGATACAAGATCACGTAATAAAGAAAACAATTAATAACACAAAAAAAATGAATATAATTTATAACTGGCAATGTAATTGGGTCCCCTTTAACAACACAGTTCATGTTTCGACAGTTCAAATAGCGTGTTAGATGCCCCCTGAGTGGTTTCGATCACGTGATACGTTATGACTACAACTGATCCGTTAATGCATGAATTCTGCGACGAAAAAACAAGGTATCACAAATACATTTTGCCTGCGTTTGTAAATAAGACGTAAGACGTTGTGCTGAATCAGTAAGCAAATGTTATATTTAATCAAACTGGTGTAAAAGAAGTCTCAAAACATGTATTGCTTTTCACCAGAACAAGTTTATTACGCTACTGATCCGGTAATGGTAGCTTGACTGTACTTATCATTATCATAGGAACAAATCCTTCCGCAACAGCGAACATATTAAATAAGTTAACAATGTTTGTAGATGGCAAATAACAGAATTTACTGTCCATCTGCGCTATCTTATCGGGATATGCGGTAAGCCCTAGTATAACATTCGTCAATGGATAATTTAAGCGGGAGGATTTTGTCTCACCATTTAAGATATAGCAGTTAACCTCCTTTTGTGTTATATGCACGAAACCGGGTTAATGTAGTACCACATACGTTGGGGACTGTTAAAGTTTTATTGTTTGATTAACATGTCTACCGTCAATGTATTTACACGCTTTCATATTACCACAACATTAAAAATCCTTTCAGTGTCCCATATAATATTATATATTATACCGTGTTTTGAACATAAGTATACCAATGTTCACCTTCTACAACAAGCAGATATGATCGGAAAATTGGTAAAAAATGCTTTCTAACTGGTGTGTTTTCTCACATTATTTCCCTGTAATACATGTAAATGAATTCTTGTTAACATATTATATGTCATTCGTCAAAACATTTTTTACTTTTCACCAACCACTTTAATTTAAATACTAACAGCAATATTATAGTGTAGGTAAACTACAGAAAGA
Organism: Dreissena rostriformis; assembly: GCA_007657795.1. Classification (NCBI taxonomy): domain Eukaryota; kingdom Metazoa; phylum Mollusca; class Bivalvia; order Myida; family Dreissenidae; genus Dreissena; species Dreissena rostriformis. The sequence goes on from VMBQ01002390.1 coordinate 4,377, forward strand.
AATTTCGCAAAGATAACTAACACAAATACAAAATCTTAGATAACTGCGTGTTAACAGTGCATAATTTCACTGAAAAAGGCGTATATATGAATGAGTTACTACGGGTTTTGTTATATATGCTGATTAACCTTTGTTCTGTGAATGAAAAATAGTGCTTTGCATATTATTAAAATGATGAATTGTTGGGTTTGACTTCTTTCTTAATTACCAAATGACTCATCGAGTATGTATTAACTATAATGTCTTCATCGAGGGCATTGCATACACATAATCGAGAGTTTTAGGTGGACATTCTATTGCTACACCTGTTACTACTAAAATGCTTAGAGTACCTGGTCGTCATGAATTTTCGCTCATAATTTGAGAAAGTGCATACGAAACTCGCGGAAAAACGAGGACATCAATAAAAACATTTGCTGCTTCCGTCATTAAGAGTATAATTATGTATTATTTAATATGTTAAGGCCTTTTTATTTGTGGAGTTTGTTGGTTTTCGATACTCTTGTATATCTATGACACTCACATAAAAACGCTTAATCCATTTAGCGACAAACAAAAGACTACTACATTATTATATACATACCGATACGAAATTAACGAAACAAACAATACATTGACTTGTTAACCGTGTCACCCGCTTATCATCGCTACATTAAAATCGTAAAGCCCCATTACTACTCAAAATCAACCAAAATTTCGTACAATATTTTGCAACATTAAATTATACAATTAAAAATCAATTTTCCTTTTAGCAATTTTCAACGCCAGATGTGGTCTGGAAACATAGATGTTGGTAGATATACAACGGTCGTTTTTATTTTGTGTGTGTCATAATTAATTCCATTTTACTATATATATATTCATACGACACATGAACACTAACATGGTACCATTTTAGTGTTCGTATGTCGTATGAATAGATATATTTGCGGGAAGTTAAAATGGAACTAATTGTAGCACAAAAAATGAAAAACGTGCATTTGTTTATCTACAAACATCTATGTTACCAGACGACATCTAGCGTTGAAATTTTGGATATTGCTATAAGAAACACTGATTATTTATGGGGTAACTTTATTTTATGAAACATTGTACGAAATTGTCGTTGATTTTTGAGTATTAATGGGGCTTTAAGTAAGCAAACGCCAACAATATAATCATCCAATATTGGGCTGTACAAAGTTGATATCTTTACGACATTGTCATATCAGAAATACGGGTGTAATATATTATCCCATAAATCACTATATTTCCACACATGCATGCATTTATTTAAACCGCTTTCTGTGGAAAAGGGCTTACTCCGAGAAAACATTATAGGATCCGCAATTAAAGTTTGTAAAGGCTAAATGTTGCTATATATGGTTATTTTAATACAAAAGAAGGTTCGAATTAGAGGCATTTCTGAACCGTGTTGAAACTTAAGTTAAATTTTACTTTTTTAGTTTTTAATGATGGAGCTTTTTTGCTATGCTATGTTGGTAACTATTTTCATCTATTACCTTGTTAATGTGTACTATACTAATTACTATCTAGTGACAAAAAACCTTTACATGTTTCGCTTGCATAGGCTTTATTATTCTATCGACATTTTGTGTTGATACATTTCTTACTTTAAAGAACAAAGGTCTCCAACTCCAATGCAACTCTTCACCATTGCTTAAAGCAGACAAAGCTGCGCCTTTAATGTTTGAGTTCAACATTATTTAAATTAGTTCTTAAGGCACGGAAGGTACATTCTATTTATCTGATATAAAATGCAACATGAGGATTATGCTGAACACTTAGGAAAAATTTACCAAGATATAACTATCCACACCACATCAAAGATAACTAAGATCATGTGCGTTTGTTAGTAAAATATATTTTTTATTTAAATTATACACTTTTTTACATAATTTTAAAATCGAATAATTGTCGAAATGCTGTATTATTTGACCAGGAATCCAAAATGTGTACACAAGCTTAAAGGTATTCCTTTAGTGATATAACCTTGCATTTATCTATTATTGAAGGTCGCTATTCACATGTGAAATTAATCAACACTGCGAGAACAATTTTGGGAACTATTCGTGCGAATGTAACGATGGCTGGGAAGGAGTTTCATGCAAGGTTGACATTGATGAATGCGCATCGAACCCATGCACAAATAACGGGACTTGCACACACTATAATGGCTCATATTCCTGTCAATGTCCAGATGAATGGGTAGGGATTTACTGTGCAGATAATATACATGATTGCATGAACAAAACTTGCCGTACCAATTTAACGTGTTTGAGCGTCAATTCAACATTTCTTTGTAAAGACATCAATTATGTGTCTGCGTCCGGATCATCACGTACAGAAACAACTCATTACGTGGAAAATAATGGGAAAGATGGCTCTGGTGTCGCGAGCGAAAATAAAGCAAATACAAATACTCATAATGCTATAATTTTAATTTTTTAACGTGTGTACATATTTTGTTTCAGAAAATATGACGCTTATGACGCTTATGACGCTTATGATATATATATTCGTATAAACTATGTTTTATTTTTCACTGATATATTAACGTTAATATTCTGAATTATGTTATTCAACTCTAATTTATAGTGTGTCGATAAATTGTGTAATTTGGTAAGAATTCCGTTTTGTTTGCAGCAACGGAAGACGGGTCAGAGACATACCGCGTTCACATGAAATGGATGATTATGCGTAAAGAAGAGGAGGATATAAGATATTGAAACTGTGTTTGAAAATACTTCTTTTCGATCACAGAGAACATACCAAAATCTATACTTGTTTAACGTCTGTTTTGTTAAGCAAACGAAAGTGAATATAATAAAGGTCATTATTAAGTGAAATATAAGGTAGATAGGTTGTTTCTGTTTCATACAAAATAACCAGGTACTTTCGAATAAAAATCTGAATCAAATACAAATATGAAGGTCTGAAGTAAATCATGATAGTTTAGGCTTTGAAACTTTCTGCAACTGTAAAACTTAAAAGTGTTTCCCTTATTTTAATGTTTTAAATTCATATTGACATCGATCAGTTTTCAATTTTAATTAATAAAATATTCAAAATTATCATGTCGTTTTTTTCTTATTCAATTAATACTTGTCAGAAAAAGTTTAAGTTCTACCTGCACTCTCTAGATAGTTCGTCTTCTTTTGCAAACGCTCATGTCAGTATTAGTGTGAGTAACCTTAGTTTAGATTATTTACCATAGTTTGTAGTTTGAGACTAGTTTCGAACTTTAAAAAATCTATACATCTTTACATACTGTGATACGAATACACTTTACTTTCAATACTCAAATTGTAGTAAATATATTTAACGTATTAATGGGCTTTGAATCATTTATCATTTGGTAGATTAAACAAACATTTCGTAGTAATTAGAAGAGGTTTACAGCAGCCGATGACACATATAAACCTGGTATTGAGGCATGTGTTTGTGTACATAGTCAAGCGTTATTTTATAGTTGTAAAATACATTGAATGGGTTACACTCCGTTGACCATGACTTACTTATAAGTTTTAGAGGCCTTTTTCGCAACTTCAAAAGTTTTGTAAAAATCATGTTTGCCTGATGACGATGGAATAAGAAACTCGGAATACTTTACAGCGTTAGTGTGCTGTACAGTTAATCAACAATTTAATTATTCTAAACGCAAATGCCGACAATGAAAATAAAATAAATGAAATGTTTTTAAAATGAGCCGACAGACAAACAAGTTATCATAGATGCACAGTAATCGAGACATGGACGCTTGTTCGCTAGTCAAACGCATGAGTAACTTGGCAACAGGGCTCGTCGTCCGTGATGCAAGGACTTTGACACGAAACCTAGAATAACACCGACCAGTTATAATCTTGATGATGATTTCCGGAATGATTATATTATATAACCTGCCCCGGATTATATGTTAATGAGTGAAGGACTGACGAAAAAGCAACCAGATATCTGTTTTCGATTGAAAAAAGTAAAAATAATTTAATGACATTTTCTATTATTTCAGACCTGATATATCACATATACATACACAGTTTTGAATTGCTATGTTTTAACTCGTATAACCAATCACAAGCCAACTATAGTTTTGGCATTAATTGTTATAAAGTATAAATTAGTTTTAGTGTCCTAAAACTTCGGGTAATTACGGTTATTGGTAAATGATCTTGAACTAATTAGAAAGGTAATCCACTGTGCTCCATTTAAATATCCCACATGAGGTCATCAAAGCTTGCCAGCAAATAATTGTTAAAATATCTTTCGGTGACCCACTTATTTTTTTTTCAAATACTATGGCTTTATAATAGGCTGTGTTTATAAACCCTAATTAACACATTGAATTTAACAAATAATTAGCAACTGTCAACACAAGGTTTACCATGATCCTTTTTTCTATCTTAAAGTGGATCCATGTGAATGTTTTGGTCCTAGAAATGTGGCGTGAATAAACATGCACGCTTTGTATGAAATACATATTTTACTGAATTAACTGATACCACATACGATTGCCAATTTACATATTTAAAGAAGTGAAACATCACTGGCATAGCAGGAACACCCAAGGGGAGATTTAAAAGAAGATTAAACAAGTACACATATATTACAGGANAAGGACTGACGAAAAAGCAACCAGATATCTGTTTTCGAGTGGAAAAAGTAAAAATAAATTAATGACATTTTCTATTATTTCAGACCTGATATATCACATATGCATACACAGTTTTGAATTGCGATGTTTTAACTCGTATAACCAATCACAAGCCAACTATAGTTTGGTCATTTATTGTTATAAAGTTTCCGGACACTTATTTTTTGGACTCCGCCGTTTTTAGCCAAAATAACTTTGTTTCGTTACTCTTTATTTTCGGACATACGGGGTTTTGTCCATAGTTAATGACTCAAAATTTTCGGACAGATTATTTTGCAACGCTATTTGATCAGAATTCTGCCCTGTTTTGCTTTTCTGGCGACATTTCGGTCATGCGTTTTTAAAACACCGGATTAAGGTCATAAAACCTGGCAGACAAAAACTTTTATGCAAATCCCATTACATTTGCGTTATTGGGTAAATAACTTAGTATTCCTTATCTAAATTTTCGGACACGAAACAAAATAATTATTTTTTAGTGTCCTAAAACTTCGGGTAATTACGGTTCTTGGTGAATGATCTTGAACTAATTAGAAAGGTTATCCACCGTGCTCCATTTAAATATCCCACATGAGGTCATCAAATCTTGCCCGGAAATAGTTGTTAAAATATCTTTCGGTGACCCACTTATTTGTTATTCAAATACTATGGCTTTATAATAGGCTGTGTTTATAAACCCTAATTAACACATTGAATTTAACAAATAATTACCAAATGTCAACACAATGTTCACCATGATCCTTTTTTCTATCTTAAAGTGGATCCATGTGAATGTTTTGGTCCTAGAAATGTAGCGTGAATAAACATACACGCTTTGTATGACATACATATTTTACTGAATTTACTGATATCACATAAGATTGCCAATTTACATATTTAAAGAAGTAAAACATCACTGGCATAGCAGGAACACCCAAGTGGAGATTTAAAAGAAGATTAAACAAGTACACATATATTACAGGAGTTAGTTAAACATATGCCAACTTTACTAATTTGGGGAAACAAGTCAACTTTTAAACATTTGTTTAAAATGTAAACATATAGTACTTGCTCTTAACTACATGTATCATATTTTTATAAATATACAATACGTTTTGAAACAAACCTGTGATAACATTGCAGACAAAAAAGGAGTCCTCCTACCGGTGAAGACCCTCGAATGATTGGGCATTATACGCTTTCTATAGCACATTTTCTGCACTTGTGTAGTGTTCAATAACAGTGTGTCCATTTCTCACAACCGTATCAATATGTGTTGATTTTGTAGCATTCACCATTATATTTATATGTGTACCGCTTAACCTCATGAACGTTTCAATATATAGCAGCATTAAGAGTAATTGTAATAATAATAACAAACATTAAGCCAAGTTTGTTCACCAAGTTTAATGGTCATATCTTATGTTGTTTTTGAGTAATGACAATTTCAAGTTGCGTTATGTTTTTACCAGAAGTGATATCTGTTTAAAAAAAGAAAAGATTTTTCATAATCAACAAATTTTCCTCTACAAGTACGAAACATTAAATGCAGCTTATTTCCATTATTGTCTACGAATTTGCAGGATCCAATTTTTTCTTATGTACTTATTTCAGTTTTTGCAGACGGACAGGCATTAGTTAGGATGCACATATAAATGGATTGCCAAACGAATATATATGGCCGACCTAAGTCCAATGTGTATACCGCTTTCGCATTGCATCGCCAAAAAACGCTTCTCGTGCGGTGGATATTCACGAACTAAGCAGCTGCAGGTCGCTGTGTTACATAAGCTTTTCTTTATCCATCTTTTAAGCGCTTTATAACATTAAACGTATATAAGCGTTATCCCTTCCTAATGATGTTATGATGAATTCAGTAAATAAAAACTAATGTTTTATCCCAATAAAATAAATTTGAAAACCTAATACAGTTGACAAGCGCTGATGGCATCTAAAACACATTCGTTTATGTTTGGATTCGTTTAAGTAGTATTTGTTCGATAATTTTTATTCAGAAATATTCATTCTGTTTAAGCAAATGCAACAGCAATTTTTCATTTGAATCTATTCTCTGGTTAATTTCCTAACATCGATAGGCTCCTAAGATGGTCGAACAGAAGGAGGAAGCTACGACGAATAATGATATCTTAAGAATTAATCTTAAAGTAAACTAATTTGGTATATTATCTATTGAGCAAACTTCATCGCGCAGCATGTAGCGGTCGGCGGAAGCAAAGCTGAATATCAATTGGACGGAAAGCCTTATCGTATCAGGGTTTATGAAGATAGGAATTTGCATGAGGCACACGATTATATATGTCAAAAATAAAAATCGGCGTATGTAAATACTATTAGTCGTCACGATTCACGGACAAGGATAAGACAAATTCAAACACTTGGAAGTTAATAGTAAATAATATTTTGTAAATAGAGTAAGACATAATTTAAATGTATTACTTTTTAATGAAAGATATATCAATGATTATACTTGTTTCATTCATAAGAGATCACGCAAATAATATGTAAGTGAAATGTTATCTATTTCATCACAATGCCTACTATAATATGGTACGATATTGAATCCTGTAATGTTTTATCCTGTTTAAGACATAATGGATTAAGGTGGCTATTAAACTGTAATATTTGTCTGCAATTGGTAGCATTATGTATCCACTTATCACACCAGGTATTATGAATCGTTCTTATAATGCGTTGCGTTTCCGTGTGAGCCTATTATATTGGAATGTTTTTTTTTTCACATTTGTCCTGCATTTACGTTTGAACTGGAATTGAAAAAAAATAACTAATTTGTTTTACATATGAGTGTACTGCTGTTAACTTGTATTTTATTTATATTTATTTAATTGTTTGGCTGTTTTGGAAACGCAGCAATGATGCTATTTACGTGTATAGTGTATATGATTAATGTAATTGTGCTTATGTTTGGCACAATTAATTGTGCGACAATGGTAAGTACAGAACAGTCAGGGTGAAATGCTGAATACTAATGATTGAACTGTCTAAAAAGCCCAATTCAATTTAACATAAGTGATAAAGATTACTATTTACATCATATTTCTATATTGTAACTTAAATGTTTACTTTCGCATTGAAAAAAGTTTTCATCAGTACTCTTCATGTTGGAACAAGTTAAACTAATATTCGTAATATTCGCTTTTTAAATTTTTAAAGTAAAATATACTATACCTCTTAATTGTTCACATTATTTAGAATCGGTATTAATAAATATCGTGATCCGCACTGTGTTTTGTATATTGATGCAGAAAATAGCATTTTTTAATTTAAAAAACAACAATAAAAGGCATGCAATTAATGCAAATAGAAATGTGTTATTTGTTTAATTGAGTAATAAGAAAGCTGGCAATCACACGTATCTGAAACTTAAAATGTATGTGTAAGTTTAATGTAATTAATTGAGCTACAAGATAATCATTCTTTACATAATCATATGTTATCAAGATAAATGTAGTGTCTATCATTATTAAAAAGTAAACACAAGATAGTATCTGCACCTAGGTTGGGGATGAATGTGTGCGCCAGTCAATCCGAATCCCGTTTTAGTTAAGCCAGATCCACATCTGGTTTACTCGTGCATACAAGAGCCAACATGTTACAAGTTTGCTTAAATCGTTCCCGTTTTATTAAACGCGTTCCTTACCTTTGACATGGAATCTTTAAATCGTACATTTAACGAGGGAATACATTGAACTTGCCCGATAGGAAAAAAGGACAGCTTGTATTTTAACTTTTATACTTAATCATTGAAATATGAACTCGTGTTATGATATTTCGTTTATTCATAGTAACATGAAAACTGAAATAAAACTTGGTTCCAAATTATATTTGAACAAGCAAATTCGTTAAATTGATATCCCCCGCCTAACTAGAGCTTTGTCACAGATGTAGCATTTTTTCAAGATACAAAGGGCCATAACTCCGTTATTAACAAAAGGTGTACAATGCCATTTGGCGTGCATCATCCTCTTATCTATATATATCTACTCATACCGAGTTTCAATGAAATTCGCCAAAGCACTTCCAAGATATGGCTCCGGACACAAAACCGCAGGACGGACGGACGGACGGAAGGACGGATGGAAGGACGGACGGACGGACGGACAACGCCAAAACAATATCCCTCGGCCTTTGGCGGGGGATAATAATCCAATAAGAATCACGACACACTGTGTGATATTTATTACCTATTTTAGGAGTGGCCAAACCATTTTAGCGCCTCATTTTATTACAATTAGAAATTGTTGAATGCTTTCGCTGATTTATTACATATAAATTAACTCCGTTTAAGCCTCCACTTCTGGGCATATCTCTGATAAACTACAACAATCCTAACATCACCTGTGGTAACTTGACATGCTATGGACCCTACACGGTGGAATGCAACACAACGCTAGCCGATCCATGCGACTGCAAAGTTGGATTTGAGGTACAATATATAGAGAATATTATGTGAGTGTTGGATTAAGATGTCGGCAAGCCTCGCGCTACAATGGTTCTTAGCCACGCACGATAAACTTTATCTTTATTCATAACTCACATAATATTCTAATTATCCATGTTTTCATTTATAATGTTCAAATATCGCATTTTTAACGATTAGGTTCTTCCGCAGTTGACAAACGCAGATTCTCCAATTTTTGGAAAAACCCACAAATAATCTAAACATAGCACGCGACAGGTTTATTCAACAAGGTGGGATAGAGGCTAGTTTATTCCATGGGGTGTTATACCCTCAATGCACGTCTGCAAATGGGATAAAATGATTTAATATTGTTAACATGTTATGCATTGACAATATCACTTTCCAATTATATAGCAGTTACATTAACTTCGTGTATTATGATAACTTGTAGTAAAGCAGACTATATTGCTTAAGTAATAAAAAGGTATTTTATACGCTATTATGTCCATGATATAACAAACAAATCACAGATCATTAGATCATAAAGTATTAAAGTATCTTATGAATGTCAAGGGAGATACTTGTCAGTTCGATGAAGACGAATGTGGTCCAGGACACCGACCATGTGGTACAGGGTGAATATGTGTTAATACGATAGAGAGTTTCAGGTATATATTTGAAATTTGTCTTATGAATATTAAGGTGCAATGATTGCATATAAAACTGTAGGAATCGTGTTATTTGAGTAAAACGTTCATATCCACCGGAGTGCCACCAGACATGGATTGTTCTCACTGGCTATAATACATAATAAGTGCAAAAGCTGAAGCTATCAAGGGCTGTAATTGTAGAAGCTTCGATTAAGTGAGTTTTTTTTTTAACAATTGAATAGCATGTTTCTGCATTTCTTTGTTGTATTAACTTTCTGGAAAAATAAAACCTAATATGCCGACGGCCTTTATGCATTAACAGGGTGCATGACCAACGGGGTTTTAAGGGGTTTACACACGTGCTGGACAGAATGTAAACACTCCGTTAAGAACGTTATTTTTGCAAATATCTCAAGTTATTGAAGTATTATGTTAAAATTCAGTTACTTACAGTTTTTTCTTGCAGTTTGTGTCGATATCATCAGATTCAAAAATAAATTCTTGAATACGTCTGAAGTGACAAAATTTGATATAATGTGTCAAATATTGTTTTACCGAGAGGAAATGTGTAGTGCCAGCACGATATGCTTAGATTTTCGCTTTCTAGCTATGTCTGCAATACGTCATAAAACGTAGTAAGAAGCTTCAATAAGCATTCTTTAAAATGCATTCAAGATCATATATTGTCTTTACGGGCGTACTTTCTCGCTTCCCCGATTTCATTGTCTTAACAGGCATCAGCGTTTATCAGTATTATTTGATAATTAACTTCACTCATATTTCATGAAGTTATATTGGAAAGCATTTGTTCTGTTTCATGATATATGACCGCACAATAATCGCTCTCCAACTGATAGTTGACAACAACAAAAAGTTCCTATTAAAGCTATAAACACACCTTCTGCTTTGCATTTACATGAAAACCATATATCATGTCTGTGTGTCAAATTTTGACTGCATTATGCATATTGGTTATAGATAATATGTTATAGGTGCCATTGCCTGAAAGGCTGGACAGTAGAACACTGCCATTACGGAACAGGTGATCCTAACGAATGTATTCCTGGACAGGACCAATTTGCCGTGACGATAATGTCGAATGCAAAAACTCGTAAATATTAAACATGTCTAGATGTATGTATGTATAACATTTCAACGTATTGTGTATAAAGTACATCGTACATAATAAGTACAAAACATACTGGTGTGTTGATCTAAACATATGTTTAATAAAAAAAATATTTTTTACCAATTGATTTGATTGTACTTGAATTTTATTTGGACAAATAAATTTAATACAAAATAAATTGAGGAATCTAATATCGTCTCAACTAAAACCAAGTCAACGACTTGGTATAGGCTATAATGTATTATATTTTTCTTGAAATTCTTCCAATATTAATTTTTAAACCTCATTTGATAAATTGTGTTAATATGGACACTATCGATAGGCTCATTACATGTATTAAACTTTCGAAGAATGTACGGTTTTTATTTCGGTAGAATATTATGTGTGTAAAATGTGTTCACCATAATAATTTTAATATAACAATACGTATTAGGCAGATATACTCTTCAAAAATCAGTTTCATAATGCGCTGGATATACATGATTCACAATAACAGTATACTACAAACTAGTATAATACGATATAAAGTAATTTAAACTCATTAATCTTATGTTTAGGTCGATGTTTACATGTGGAAGCAATCAACGATGTCAAAACCTCCGCGGAAATTACACATGTGTATGTAACTACAGATTGACAGGAGAGCGCTGCGAAACAGACGTTAATGAATGTGTGCTTCTCCATACGTAATATGCCAGAACGGAGCCTCTTGCCAAAATCAAGTCGGTTCATACATGTGCATTTGTCCCCCAGAGTGGACTGGTAAAAACTGCTCTCAGGGAAACTACTGTTACCTATCCCCTTGTCTGCAGAATCGAGAGTGCCTTAATGGGCAAACTGCAAGCAACTGTGCATGTTTGCACGGATGGACAGGCGATTACTGCACGAATGACACAGATGAATGCCTACAATCACCATGCGCCAATAACGGTAACTGTACCAACACGGAAGGGTCGTTTGTGTGTGCTTGTCCTTTGAACAGGGAAGGTCAAATGTGTGAGAGATTTGTGCACTAACGTACACAGTCGTTATCAAATGGTATGTACGAATTAAATTAATAGTTTGCCTCTGTTGAAGCGTGTTTTGCACAAAGGTATTTGATTGTATAGCGTCTAAAAGCTATTTGATCAACGTATACGATATAGCGAAACCAACGTTGGTGTCTCATTGAACAATGACACAATTAGCAGTCATTTTAAAATGTAAGTTATCTTTTTAGGCTTTGCATTGACCGTTCCAATGTAAAAATCCTATTTTAATGTCTGTATGCCTATAGTTGGTGTTTTGTCATAATAGTAGTGGATAATAGCAAGAACTTTTCTCATGATAAAGTTTCTGGAGTTTATTCGTTTGCTGTATTTCTATATACATAGCTGACATAGTAAAATCAGGTTTAATATAAGATGACATATTTACGTATAGCACATTTGTATTTGCAGATTGGTTTGACAACGGTTACACATGGATAATTGTGAGTTCCGTGGCGGGGTGTATTGTTGTTATTGGGGCCGTGTTAGCCGGACTATTAATCTACAAAACATTTGGTAATACTGCTCGTTAAAACCACAAGAAAACTGTGCTTTTGCATGTGTTTTTAAATAATGCTCAAATGTATTCGTATGTGTAATACATTCGTTATTTTATCGTTATTCATCGAATTTGCAAAGATGGTTATTTTTGTTATGGATTATGTTATAGATAGAATGTAATGTCATATTGAACATAGTATGATATAATCAGTGTTATTAACCAAAAAAGTTAATATTCTTCTTCAGGCCTCAACAAAGTCCAAAGTGAGTCATCGGCAGCTTGTAAGGAACCAATCCAGGGAGCTAAAGAGACCTAATAAAACCCAGATGGACGGCAGGTCATCGTAGCCGTTTACTGCAGTGATTGTTTTACTCGTGTTAGATGGTCAAGACACCATTAAAATCGTAACCAGTACTATGCAGGCGTAGTTTATTTACTTAGCTTAATCATGTTTGATTCCCTCTGAAATGTGTTTATGTCGTATTTAGTGTGTTAGTGTGGTTAAAGGTTGATTTACCTACGTAACTTTATTGTGGATGACTTTGAAATTATTGAAAAATTACTGTTACAAAACCCTTAAACATATGCTGCAACTTCGTATTCGTGACAGTCAATGACGGAAGTGCATGTTTACTTATCTGTTTATTGTTTAATGTGGAAAGGTATTTTACAATTAAGGTAGTGTTATTGATTCTTTTACATTATCCTTAAGGAAAATTGTGACTTCAGCCACATCAGGAATGATATTATTGTTTGCCTCTTGTAGTCTTTTAATTACGGCAAGTGACCAATTTCCTGTACAATGTACTCAATAACCAGCTAAATCTTGTCGCGTTGATACGTTTTCAGCAACTAGCATCATAAAGTACTAATTAAATATCACTTTAGATTTACTGCATCTCATAAAGAAGTAGTAATGCACGTTTTAAAAGAAGCAACGGTTCTGTAAATCTGTGTATTGCTAAAATAATTCAAAACGTACATGCATAACATATAATGTATATTTGAACATACCCAAGCATGTTTCCGAAACACATTATTTTGAATTTGCTTCTTGGTATAACATTTTAAAACTAATAAATCTATGCATCGTTATTATTCATTTCGTCCATCAATATCAATACAACAAAACTTTTATTTACGTATAAAACCTTTGTTCTGCGCAAGTTAATTGATTTTATTATCACAATAAAATGTATAGTTTAAATTACAATAGGGTACATGTTATGCATTGTTCTTTTGGGGAATTGCTTACTATGTAATAATTAAACCTTTCTTTCTGTTAACAAAACAAACAATATGCAAATAGAAGAATAAAGTATGTAGTCGTAATCAATAGAGTTATTGTCACAATTATATGCGCTTCAACAGAACCTTTGAGGTAAAGATTTGACGTTGATTTATTATAATTGACCCTTGACCTTGAACATCCTGGACATGAATGACAATGCGTAATATTCTTGAGATTTCCGCAGTGTTATATCTTTAAATTAATTAAAAGGAAATCTTTTTTTAGTCGAACTAAAGATTGGCTCGTTTCTTTCTTGACCTTCTCAGAAAAAAGTAATATGCATATTTCAGGTATGCTGTTTGTTTTAATGGTTTTTCGTCTGTATACCTATAACCCTAAAACACCAACGCAATATCCGTATTTATCATTTATATCCAACCCCAACCCGCCATTAGTTGTTGTTATTCCATTTTTTGAAGTAAACAATCACTATATATTTGAAATATTCAATATAAACTCACCTAATGGTGCGCTGTTGAAATTATCTTTTGTCTGGCGTTCATCGTCGTGCAGATGCCCACTCTCTCACACACACATTATTTTCAATAGGACGAAGTTGGTCTTTCTCCAGCTATTTATATCCACAAGGTTATTATTTGCTACCGTGCGCATATTTCAATAGAGCTAGCGGGGTATGTTTTGACTCGTCTTCTTTTTCTCAAACATGCTCTGAGCATGAACTCCTGATCACAAACCTAATCAACTGCCTTTCTAACCGTTACCGAACGTCATGGATGCACATTCCCTCGTAGAAGTGATATCTTGTTGACTAAAATATCGCGCGAACAAGGGAGGCAGAATGTACGGATGACCAAGTCCGTTTGCGGTGCCGAATGCTGGACGGATCACCGCCTCATTGTCACCAAGCTCAAAAAACAAATTCAGCCCGTACGAAATATCCGCAATGGAACAAGGACCCCACATGCTTGAAAACTGTCAAGCTGAAGATCGCCAGATATAAGCAATCCTTCGTGAATGTTTTCGAAAAGCGCTTGGGTTCTGCCTCTCCAGACAATCAGAATGTGGGAAATAATAGGCATCACTCAGAAGGCTTATTTATACTACATTCATAGACAACATTGGGTCCAAAACCAGGAAACACAAGGACTGGTTTGATGAGAACTGCGATGACATTGAGCAGTTATTGAATGAGAAACACCACATCCCCGAAGCCTACATCAGTAATCCCAAGTCCAAAGCAAGGAAAGATGCGTTTAAAAACATGCGCAGAACGGTTAAGCAAACACTTCGTCAGATGCAGGACGATTGGCTCAGCAACCAAGCCGACGATAGGCAAGGCTATGCCGACAGGCGATATTATAAGAAATTATACGACGCCCTGAACAAAATGTACTCATAGAGAAAGAGAAGACCCTGGAAAGATAGGTCGGACACTTTGACAACATTCTAAACAGCCGTCCATCATAAATGACGAAGCCATCAAACATCCCCCGAGTACACATCAACGAGGGACTGGATGACCCTCAAACCTTGCTCGAGACCCAGAAAGCTATACGCCTACTCTCCAATGGCAAGGCGCATGTACTGACGCCACACCAGCTCATGTCTACAATGAGGGAGGGACAACCATTACTGCCAGGTTCCATTAGGACTATATATGTCTTCTAATGTTGGAGCAAGAGACGATTCCCCAGGATTTCAAGGACGCTTCCATCATCAAATACCACTAAAGAACAACAGTCAAAACAAACGCAAAGTGTGAACTTGACACTATGTTTTCCAAGTAGTAAAATATAGAAACTATATTGAGTGAAATTGATCAGTATTCTTTTGTAATAATGTATTAATGCAAAGAAACTCAATAACATTAAGTAATACAACCATTTGATTGTTTTGGCTTGATGAAACTAAATATTAGAACTGGAAAATGTGAACAATTTACGTAGAGTGCATTTGCGCAAGCGCTTCTGAATGTATTAATGTATTATGATATCGAGGATATTTTTGGATTTTTTTTGGGTGGAATATCGATTTTAATTAACGATTGATCATATAAAATAAACATATATATTTCTATGATCACGAATGAATTAAAATCGATATTTGACCGAATCCAACACATTTTATGTTAAGTTAATGCTTACAAATTATCATTTGTATTTATTTATATACCATAGTTCCGGTAAAGCAATGAAAAGTATCGATACTTTTCACTGTTAATTCACTGTTTGAAACAGTGAATTGTCAGTTTAATTGTTTCACATATATTTCTCTATAAACGACCGGAAAGCAAAAGATCAATACGGTTATTAAATAACTTGAAATCATACAGAAAAAAAAGTGTTCATCAAACATTTCAACGCTTTGAACTTTGGGCGTACCAAATGTGTATGACATTTGATATTCATATCTTATTGTTTGAGCAGTTTTTAGAAACTGTTTATTGACTAAACATCAGTGGTTATACGAACGGCATCGCATTGCTATAAAAATAAATAAATAAATGGATCCTTAATATTTAATCGCACTATTGAAGTAGCGAACTGTGAGAAGGAATTAACTTTCTCAAAAAGCATAAATTAAATAGATATACAAGTTTAATGTATCTTTATTGTCATTACCGTTAGATATTATTATTAGTCTTTGTCTAGATCTTGCAATACCATATAATCTCGTGCCACCATAAATATCTTATCAAAAATCTAAAGCCTAGTTACACGCATAATTTCAATAGCAAATAAAACAATGAAATTAAAATAGAAATTTTTCGTAATAATTCTCAAAGCTTTACAGGGTTAACTTAAAGGCTGATTTTATTTCATACGTGTACTAGTAAGTCTGTATCATGTATCATTTATGTTAACGAAAATAATATTTGACCAAAGTTATAAAATTAAAATTCATCGCATGATATGCGAAAAATGAGGGATAAAAATATTGT
Organism: Dreissena rostriformis; assembly: GCA_007657795.1. Taxonomy (NCBI): domain Eukaryota; kingdom Metazoa; phylum Mollusca; class Bivalvia; order Myida; family Dreissenidae; genus Dreissena; species Dreissena rostriformis. The sequence goes on from VMBQ01002390.1 coordinate 20,950, forward strand.
TTTAATAAAATTGAAACCGCATTGTAAATTTCGACATGATAAATAATATCAACACATTAATTAAAATCAAAAGGACAAATAAATACTTCAGTAGCGAGCGACAATTTTATCATAACGTCATATTGCATGTAATGATATAGCCCAGTCCAATCTTGCGCCATTTTTGTAAATATGTTTTATATGACCATGTTTGAATGAAAATTCGACCCGACCCAACATAACAACTCATAAATATCCTTTATGTCAATACACGTGATTATTTTGTATATTAAAATTTACATTTAAAATATAAAATGCATTGATAATAAAGAAAGAATGGACAAAGTCACCACTCAATGCTAACCAGATTATACGAATGTGACGTTTGAACATGCTGTGTACTGAACACTTGTCTTGAATATCTCCCTTTAATGGTTTAAAGTAAATAATACAACTATGGTTATCTATGCCAAAGACATGCAGTCGATTTGATTAAAAAGTATGTTTGTTTAAAACGTCCGTACATCACCTAGATGAGCATTTTTATTGTACTGATATATTGTTGTAGTTGTTTTATGATTCAATTAAAAAATCAATAGATATGTTGTATTTTATTACGACGCAATTGAAAAAGACATGGTTGTATAATATATATTGCCTTTAAAAGACACCATTCATATTTTTGATGTGAGCATTAGCAGTAGCACAATATGAAGTCAATATTATGGAACATTATTTTTATTCCAGTAGTTTTGGTTCTGTGTGTAAGTATCTAACATTACTTACAGTATCTTATTTCATGGCTTAGTGCTGATATTTATGGATGGTAGACTTTGTGTTTACAGTATGTAAGAGCAAGTGATCGCTTGTTCTAAACTAATAAGTTTAATTATTATGTTGCGAATTGCAAAATTGATAACAATTGTTTACCAAATACTGAGTTGATATATACTGACTCCACATGCAGCACGAACCGTTTTTCGCGTAATGTACTGTAAATACAATTTTATTTTATTAAAGGAGAAGCAACAACCTGATTTTCTAAAACGCCATGATACATGTATATTAAAGTAAATATTATTAAAATGCATGACCCATTTACCCATTAAGTACATTGTTCAGTTTTACTTAGCTCCTAATGCAATTATGACTTACTCAAGTAAAAATAATTGTGAATTCTTTAAAAAAATTAAAGTGTAGTAAACCATTTATTATGTATTTAACTTCAATGACCATATCCCGATTTTCTTTTTATTTGCATCAAATAATAATATCTCAGTATTACAATATGAGTGAAAATATGCTTCTAAGTTTTATAATTGAGTAAGAATCTTCAATCTGTGGTTATAGTATTTTATGCAGTTCAAACTACGTTAAAAGTATTTGTGTCTTCTCATGTATATATGCATTTTTAGCAAATATTATAACCTTTCTGTTTTAACAAATCAGAGCATCAATCAGGATTTTTAAGTGAGATAAAACCCCTTAAATACTTAAACATTCAGTAGTTTATGTAGTTTATCCTGTAGTACTTATTTTGTTAAGTTGAACTACGCTTTATAATATTATATTAATAAAAATTCGACACGCGGAAAGGGGCGAGCCCCCTTCCGCAACAACCCCCCTTCCGCGCTGTCTTGCCGCTGTGACTGACCAAATTCCTGGGGGAAATGCCTGATAATGTATTACGTTTGTTTTCCTGTAGCAAGCGCAACCAGACCGAACTGGAACAACGAAAACATGCGGCAACCACACTTGTCCTTTCTGGTCGACGTGTAATAATAATACCCAGTCTGGAGAGACGGAGTGCGGTTCTTGCATGGCGGGATTTGTGGTAATGTTTCATATCTATAGTGTTTTCATACACGTTATAATTACAAATTGTTATTACAATTTTGTTAAATGTATGCATTTTTTCATTCTTAAAGATATGAAGGCAAGAGTATATACACTTCTTAGGGAAGAGGAACTTTCAGAACTAATATGCTTGACAGTTTTCATTAAAAAAGTATTCAATTTCATGTGGTGTTTTTTGTCATGAATATACATTGAAATCTAAATTTGCGAATATAATGGTATTTTGATTAAGACAATAATATAAAGTCATTATTTTTTGGGAATTATAAGAGAATTCTTGTTTTATTTTCAAAATCAATAAATATAAAACACAAATAATATATACAAACACAACTGTTATTGCTATTACTAGGACAGAGAACACTTACTACACTACATGGAACTACCAATACTTATCATATTTCGTCATCAGTATAAACGTGTAGTAAAGACATGTGTGTGTATGTCCATACATTAATTGAATAAGTGCTCTATAAATTGTCGATTATTTTCTTTAAAAAAAATCAAATCGGGTATTTTATTTTTTACTACGCTACATTTACCTGCAGGGCGATAATTGTACGGACAGAGACGAATGTACAATTCTCGGATATGATCCGTGCGCTCGTTTTGGGACAGGTGTCTGTGTAAACAACCTCGGAGGATACAAGTAGGTGCCAACTCGATCTTCAAACAACTCAATACACCTATATACATTATTATAGAATACATGACTTAGTGTGACCAAAAATATTTGGTGGAATTTATGAACGTATAAACAATATTGAACAATGTCTTTGTTAAGCAAAACTGGCGTCCATTTACCTCCATACAATTACACACATTTCCGCCCAAACATTCTTAAGCAATGTTCGTATATTTTTGTGTTCGACCAATGCTTACTGATTATAATATTTCAAAAGGAAATATGTATTTATATCAATATTTTGAGTTATGTCAAATACACGTTTATCAGCTGTTCCTGCTTAGTGGGATGGACTGGCCCGAGATGTCAAATTGTGGACGAGAACGTCACAGCCTCTGAACGAGCCTGTCTTCCTGGCTACGTGAATCACGCATATAACGACTCGTATGGCGATTGCCGAGATATTGATGAATGCAGCAATAGGTTAGAAATGTGGATGCCTTATTAAAATATAAACTTTCTTAACTTCGCTCATATGTGTCACTAAATTTAACTACACATATACAGAGTAACTGATTTCTCGTTTTCAAATATGTCTGGACTATTTTTTTCACAGTAGCACCAACACGTGTGGTCCCCACCAGCACTGTGTTAACACTGCTGGTAGTTATAAATGTAACTGCGATATCGGCTGGGAAGGTTTGCTCTGTACAGAAGACATCGATGAGTGCTCTCAGGCAAATATATGTGGAATTCACCAACACTGTGTCAACAATGATGGAAGCTTCTCATGTATTTGTGATATCGGCTGGGAAGGATTCAACTGTACACACGACATCGATGAGTGCTGTCAGGCAAATATTTGTGGGATTCACCAACACTGTGTCAACAATGATGGAAGCTTCTCATGTATTTGTGATATCGGCTGGGAAGGATTCAACTGTACACACGACATCGATGAGTGCTGTCAGGCAAATATTTGTGGGATTCACCAACACTGTGTCAACAATGATGGAAGCTTCTCATGTATTTGTGATATCGGCTGGGAAGGATTCAACTGTACACACGACATCGATGAGTGCTCTCAGGCAAATATTTGTGGGATTCACCAACACTGTGTCAACAATGATGGAAGTTTCTCATGTATTTGTGATATCGGCTGGGAAGGATTCAACTGTACACACGACATGGATGAGTGCAAACAGGCAAATACTTGTGGGATTCACCAACACTGTGTCAACAATGATGGAAGCTTCTCATGTATTTGTGATTTCGGCTGGGAAGGTTTGCTCTGTACAGAAGACATCGATGAGTGCAAACAGGCAAATATTTGTGGAATGCACCAACACTGTTTCAAAAATGGTGGCAGCCACTCTTGTATTTGTGATATCGGCTGGATGGGTGTCGGTTGCATGGAGGACGTGAATACTGTAGATCATGCAACGAATAAAGATGGCGGTCTTATGCACAATGCACAGAGTTCTCAGCATTTGAGGGAAAATTTGGACGACCCACAGAAATCTAAACTTGATGTTGTTCTTGGTTCAGTATTTGGTACCGTTGCGTTCATTTCCGGATTTTTAGTTGCACTTGTTGCATATGTAAAGTGCAGGTAATAAAAACGTTTAACCTGTCCGTAGACAATTAACCTTAATTATAAATACTTGACTATCATTTTTGTCTTATATTCTATAAAACATACTAACGGTTTATCAAACATTTATCCTGTTCATTATCGTATTTTATTGTGTGTTTTAACTTTTACATTTATTAATATGAGAAGATATTCATATTAATAATGTAAATCGTATATTATTAGTCGTCGTTTATAATTTGCAGCAAGAAAAACAAAGTGGGGTCGAAGAAAGAAAACGATAACCTGTGTATGGAAAGTAACGGCCTCCCAAGGGTTTTCATTATTGACACAGATGGGCGTTTTCAAACAGCTTAATCAGAAAGTGGACTTTGACCATATTTAATACTTCTATATTTGGACTTCAGCCTTTATTACAAAGTTCCCACACCGACCAGCTGTCTCTTTAACTATAAAATAGTACACTAATTAACATTAAGTAAAAACGTTCTACAACAAATGATGAAAATAAACAGTAAAAGTCACTTTTGTGTCGTATACATAGAGATTTATGTCATGTTGGAAGGACATTTATAATGCCGGAAGCTTACCTATAATTGCATTGACTACCGGTCAACGAAAGACGATTTATTGTTTCAATTATAACTTTTCTTTGACAATTTCAATCCTGAAAACCAGTCTTTTCATGTTCACTAATATTCCGTAATCAAAAACACAGGTTTCTTTGACTTACTTGTTTAGTTTAAAGTGATATATTATTTAACTAACCCATATCTTCAGCAATGTTTAAACAAACTTTCAAATATTGTAGCAGTATCTGAATATACACAGATCTTATTAGTACACATTAATATACGTTCATTTTTTACGTATAAAGGCCCTGCACATGTCTTTTTTAAATTTATTTGTTACTGTGAATGCTTGGTGAAATTTATGGCTGCGTATTATTCTTTTACTGTACGAGTATTACGGTTTAGTAGTTAATATACTATTTACAGTAACCGCTGAGTTATTCATCGATTTACAACAACTACAGTTGAAAACAGATTAATCAGTTGGTTGACAAACAATCAAACAATTCCTATCAATAAAAAGCAAATGCTGGTCTGGGATTCTGAAACATCGAGTACATTTAAGCGTAAAATAGCTCCATGTACACAATACATAGAAATGATTGTAAAAGTATTGTCTTTATTAATACGTCGAACTTCCGACCGGTCTGTTGTTTAATAATGATCAAACTTCAATTGAAATCGGTAAGCATGTCATCATGTGTATGTTTACCTTTACATTTTGGTTATTTTAAGAAATGAATATAGTGAATACTATATATTTTTATATTCGCATTTCTAACCTTTGTTACATAAGCTTAAATCCACGTAAATAAAATAATTTAAAACAATTTATCATAAGTTTTTGATTTTAAAATTGCATCTTTGCGATTGCTTTTAAAAACAAAATCTTAATGTCCGTGTACATACGTGTGGTATAAAATTGACGAGTCCAAACAGGCAATTGACTTTAACAATTGTACACAATCGCATATTTCATGGTCTGCTACTATTTAATTGCTGATGTTCTTTTTAAGTTTATTGATTTTTCTCTTATCAATTGTGTAGAAAAATTCTAAATTAATTTCTCCGCAGATCCAATTGGAATTTAATTGCTAGATATAGATACATGTTCTTTATGTGTTAACATATCTTAAATCGGATTTTCAGTTTCAGTGGTAGAAGACACAATACAGTTACACCGGTAATGCAATAGAGAGAGCATCAACATACAAATCTTACAACCTTTTTCTTTTTTTGAACGATTTATATATGCAATTTAATGAAATAGAGATGGACATAATAGTTTAAGTTGTCATTATTATGTTCAAATAGGTTATCTTGATTTTGTTTCATACATATGCTGAAGAATGAAAGAACGAGCATTTATTTACTCATTATTTAATGCCGGCAAATACTTATGTTTCACGCTGATTATGTTACGGACATATCATGATGAGTAAAATGAAGATGAGATATTTACTTTTTATTATTTGAAGCTGAATTTTTAAATTCACTCTTGTACATTAACATTTATTCCTTCACTATTGAATAATGTCTAGCGTTTTGTTTTTAAACTAATGGAAAAGACCTCAAACGCAAATGGTGCTACATTCAAGTGTTCGACATATCAAATAATTATCATGGATAAGCTACTAATCGATAATCAAACGTGACCTTTATGGATGTCGCTTAAACCTATCAGTTGCTGATAGATCATTTTTGTATTTCCGCAAAAGCGTCGATTTCATAAACATTTAATCATTAAGCAAACATCTCGGTAGTAAATCAAAAGTCAAAGGAAGTGATTAAAACTGATCGATGCCGGGTCAAGAGGTTAAACATTCTGTATTTATTGGAGCATCATTTTAACTCAATGTTAATAAATATTTTGGTATATCACCAAATTCACCAGTCATCTTTTGAAAATTCCGAGTTTGAAATGGCGATTTCTGTTTATGTTTATTTCATTTTTAGCATCATCGATATAGTTAACACGGTAAGTTACCTGAAACTTTTTACTGAAAGTCTTATTATAACTCTTTGCGATTATTAATTATAGATAGGAAGCGACAATATAGTACAAGGTATATTTGTTAATAAAAGTATTATGTGATACAGTTTTAGTAATCAAAGTTTATATTTGTGTTAATAACACTAATCTGCAATTGTTAATTATCAATTCAACAGGTTGCACATGTAGACTATAGGAACCAGTTTCCAGATATTCAATGTGGGAACCTGACACGTTACGGGCCCTACACAGCCAGATGCAACCTAGACGATTCCGATGATCCTTGTCATTGCGTAGTTGGATTCGTGGTATACAGTGTTCTCAATGTATTGCAAAAACAAAATATATACATAATACAACTAGGTAGGTAGGATAGGACTCTCGTTCGGAAGCTTATACTTATAAAATGCAGTTTTCTCATAATTCTCGAAAAAGATATATAGATCTTTGCTATTATTATTAAATGATCATATTCATGTTCATTTAATATTAACACCTACAATAATCTGTTTACCTCGTTTTCATTGTTTTAGGGACACACTTGTACGGAAGACGATAACGAATGCACAAAATGACATCCGTGTATAAATCGAGGGCAATGCATAAACACAATCGGCAGTTTCAGTTAGGCATTCTACTACTACACCTGTTACAACTGAAAATGCTATTAAAGTACTATTACTTCTTCCTTTACGTATACCATCCCAAGTACTACTCAAACCTGTTTTATTATTGTTTTAACTATTATTACTCAGTTTTGTATCCAGTAGGGATAAAAGTAAATTTAACACAGAACAAGTTTAACTCTTTTCTGATATATTTCGCCTTAAAAGGCTTTTTCAAAATTTGTTTTTACATATTAACTACATTTTCTTTATGTTTCTCAACTAAAACAATTGTATATTGACGTCAAAAAAACAAATCTAACTATTATTTAACTATTATTAATAATATAATTATGGACCTTATGGGTTGGAGGTAGTACTGGAAAATCCAAGAAACTGTTCAGTATTATGATATGTGATTTAACGCGCTAACTAGCTAACTTTTGACACGCACATATTTTCAGCATTATGTATCTCAGTTCAACCACATTATAAGTACAATTGTTATGTGAAAGTTCACAAAACCCTTCATGTTTTGTCAAATTTGAATTTAATTTGCATTTATACACGTATGTTCACTGCATAAACTAGTACATATAACGTCAAATTAATTATTAGTCAATATGTATGAATGAAGCCAACGTCATTTTGAAGGATTTTAATAGGCTGACGTCACAAAAACGTGCGCGTGTATTTTTTCCGCATAAAATGTATTTAAATAGTTATTCTATAAAATATAAATTATGATAAATAAATGGTAGAATCGTAATAATTTGGTATAAGTGTTGATTATTTCGGTAATAACCAACGGTTTTTTATTCGTATGCTTGTTATCAAATCTCTCGGATTGTTGCCTTTGTGCTCAATTCATATGCATCGGAGCTTCAAAACGTTGGTTATTACCTCAATGACCAATTCTTAGCCAAAGATGTTTAATATAAAGTCCATTGATAATTTGTCATAGGGACAAAACTTATAATCGTATTTCGACGGCGGGAAGGTTATAATGGCGAGCTGTACTATATGTTTGAAGTTAATATATGGGTGTTTATATATTTCAGTTGTAACTGTCTAACAGGCTGGACTTGAGATCATTGTCAATTTAGGACCGGAGACCCGCAGGAATGCATACCTGGATGGACTCTTCCGAGATGTACGAACGATCTGGATGAATGTGCTGACACGTGAGTCAATTACATGTATGTTGTACTATACTTTAACCTGTTTTGTATGTTGAATTAAGTGTATTATTATGTAAACCTCACCTGTGTAGTCTACACACCAGTAATTAAGGCTTCTTTTCTAAGATTTATTAATTATGATAAATTATAAGTTGAGTGTGAGGCTCGTTTAACAGCAATATTTTGCGTTGATCGTTCCAAGCAATTGGTCATTTGGTCTATGATTAAATGCTTGTTGATGGTAATACAAATTTGTATCCTGATAGTTTGTAAAGAGTTTCTTTATTTTCATCTTTATACGTATTCATACGTGATTGATTACTAGATGATGATATGGATATGTTTTGCCACAAACAAATGTTGTTAAAATCAGTCATGGCTATTGTGTCGGTGTTTCAGATCTCTGTATTCATGTCTGGAAAATCAACATTGTCGTAATACACGTGAACACTATACCTGCGACTGCAATCCTGGTTGGAAAGGGCTGGGATGTCAAGCGGATATAGACGAATGTACAGTTGATATTTGCAAAAACAACGGAACATGTGTCAATACTCCTGGATCTTTTGTCTGCAAATGCCAAAGCGGATGGCAAGGACAAGATTGTGCAGCTGATGTAGACGAATGCATTGCTTCCAAGTGCAAGAACAACGGATTGTGTATGAATACAAATGGATTGTTTAGGTGTCAATGTCAGCTTGGTTGGCAAGGATTTGATTGTGAGAATGATGTAAACGAATGCTCAGCAAGTCCCTGTAATAACAATGAAACGTGTATAAATACGGATGGATCATTCCTCTGCCAGTTGAATGAAAGTCTGCAAGGGTATGTCCGTCTGAACGAAATTGGTGTTGATTTAAATGACAAGTTAAATATGACTGATAAAGGCGTTAATTTATTTCCTGTCGATGAACTGCCAAACAATGAAACAAATGCGGTCTCAAGAACGCCAACAGATTAGAACAAAGCATTGTTTAAAGACGACATTAAAATAGCAATGATTAGTGCAGGGTTTGCGTTTGGATTCATAACGTTAATGGTTGGAATTAGAATTGCATATATCGCTTTCAAGTCGGGACGGTAGGTTTTCTTAAATGTAGTTGACATGATTTATTGTTAACGTTATTGACAATTATGCGAATAAATCATTTCATCAAATTATTTCGTCGTTACGTGAATCATTATCATAGTATTGATTTTTATACTAGAGCTGTATTTGCTAGATACCAATATGTTTATTTTTATGTGTTTCAGAGTTGCTCCGACAGACGCAGTAGGACAGTGTTGAAGACATATTCACGACAGCCATGTTTATCATATCGATTGCTTTGTCATTTTGAATATAATTATTCGAATATCTAAAGACCTTGTTTTTTTAGTTGAAACCAAAGGCTTATTGAAACGCTCTTGAATACGTTTCCTGGGACTAAGAACCAGTACGGTCTTTTTGGAAGATCGAAAGAACGCTCCGACAGTGGTGATCGAAACCGTGACCACCCGGTCGCTAGGCGGCCACCATATCTACTACGCCTTATTACCTTGTTATTTCGCTGCATTTTATCTTTATTTAAAGTAATTCGATACTCGTGTATGTCGGTGCAAATAAGATATTAACACTTTATCAATCGTTTGCCTCATGTATTTACTAATTCACGCGCTAAATAAATAGTAAAGTAAGCAAACTCCAACTACATTAGCCTTCAACATGAAAGATATATTAAGTGTTTACTATACTCCATTGTTTATTCTGAAATGCAGGTGTACTATTTACCGTTCTAAGGGTACATGTCAACGCATACTTGTTTTTGTTTGAAACTCTTAGTTTGAAACAAAGCTAACTCGGAGAACACAATAGAAGATTCGATATTAAGAACGAAGGTTAAAGACAAATATTATTTCAAACATGTTTGCTATCTAAGCTCATTCCCAGACAAAATGTGTGTAAAGAAAATAGTATTCATAAATCAGATAGAGCTATATTCGCTTAAGGATGTACGCGGCAATTTAGTTTCACGCAAATTTGTTTTAACTGTAACACCGGTTGCGCAATAAGTGTATGCGTTTTCGGATACTGTAACACCGGTTGCGCAATAAGTGTATGCTTTTTCGGATTTTCGAATCAAAACGAGATGGATATCAAATATTGGAAAAACATCAATAAATCAACTATTATGAAGCAAAGACAAATGATTAAACAGTATGTGTCATGTAAACTGTACAATAAGAATCGACCATCATCGCTAAGACCACACAAACCCTTTTTTTATAGCGTGATTGTAACGGCAAGCATGAGTCTTAATACGGGAAAATTAGCGATACATCTTCATAATTGGAGATGTGTGTGTCGAAACTTAGGCTTATTAAAAAGAATAGCTTTCCTATGCATTAAAGAACGTGTTATTGCATGGTCATTTTTTTTTTAACATCTCACAAACATATACTTAAATATGCATAAATTATAATTAAAATGTCAGGTTCATTTGATGTTATGCTTAACACTAAATCTCAATACTTTTAAAATTTTAATTTCTCACACATTTACTAAGTAAATCAAATTTCATACGGTGTTGTTTGATATATTTTATTACATAGAATCAATGATGAATGAATAGCATTTTTTCACGACGCTATACTTCTTCTGGATCAAGTGCGGGTGGGGTTGCATCTTGCTCGACGTGCAAATGGATACACGCGAATATTATTGTGTTTTTCGTTCGCATATCATATTT